>PVJC01039220.1:0-16432 GCA_004026665.1 Murina feae | reverse complement strand
GCCTTTGCAGCCAACCTGGATGAGATCTTCCAGACTTCGGGCTTCAGCCTCGGCTTCCTGGACTGGCACCGAGGCAGTGTGAATGTCACAGGTGAGGGTTCACACCTGTCCCCCCTCCCCACCCCCAGTCTTCTTTCCAGCAATTGGGTCCTGGCAGAGGCATAGAGATTGAGGGAGAGGATGGTGAGGGACTGGCTATCGCACTGGGTTCAGAGAAGTCCTGCGGGGCCCACTTCTCTGCAGGGTCCGTGTGGGTGGGGCTAGGGCCCAAATCAGGGGACCCAGTGGGAGCCGTGGGTGCTGTGTAATCAGGCTACGCCTCTGCATTCTCTGCTTGAGCTCCCAATAGGTCAACTCAGCTCCGGACTACTGGGCATCTGGCTGCAGCTCTGCCCACACATCTCAGGGCTCCTTAAATGGCCTATGAGCTCCCTGCTTGGAGGAATATCTTTTCCATCTTTCTCCCCTGGAGGACTTTTGCTCAACTCTTAAGAGTCAGCTGAGACATCCTTTCGTCAGGGAGTTTCTCTGTCCCATGTCATCCCTCCAGGCTGGTGACCAAGGTGCCACCAAGGCCCCTGCAAGACTACACGCACGCCCCATCATTGTCCCTACCTCAGGACGCGGTTAGGATTCGTCCTCTCTTTATATGACTCTCCCCTAAGTAGGTGTGAGCCCCAAGGGCCAGGCCCCCATCACCTTTGCATCCCTTGTGCTTAACCCAGTGCCCGGCATGTAGCAGCAGCTCAGTAGGTGTTTAATGGATGAAATTCCGATTGGAAATTGTATATATGGCTTCATTTTCAAAAGCGTGGAAAATAAATTATTATTTAATAAATGCAATGTCATAGGCAACATTCAAAACATGGGAAACATGAAAGGAAAAAGGCATTTAAAGGGGGTTCTGAGAAGTAGGGGAGAGGAGGAGGGGTGTCAGGAGGAGAAGTAGGAGTGCCCCTGCACCATGAAAGCCACTTCTCACTGCATGTCACCACCCCACCCTCCCTAGACGACCACCAGAAGCTTCGAGACCCCACAAGGCTGCGAACGAGGCTCTTCACCCCCCAGGGGCCCTTCTCCCAGGCCGTGCTGGACATATTCACCTTCCGCTTTACCTCCGCGGAGAACTTCAACTTCACCAGTGGCCTCTGTCTGCACAAGGACTATGTGGCTGGCAGGGAGTTTGTGGCCTGGAAAGGTGGGTGCTGCTCTGGGTGCTGCTCTGCCTGCGCTGTCCTTTGACCCAGGGTTGGGGTATGGTCTCCTAATATCCAGAGGCTGATGGGGGGATGACTATACTGGGCTGGGACTGGGGTAGGAGACTACAGAGTGGCTGTCAGAGAGAAGGGCAGAAGCAGAGTTCTCCACAGGGGGATATTCCCAATGGGAAGAGAAGAGGGTTGCTAAGGAAAGCATGCATTTGTCCCTGTCCAGACACACACCCGGACGCCTTCCCCAACCAGCTCACTCCCATGCGGGACTCTCTGTGCCTGGTGGATGGGGGCCTTGCCATCAACTCTCCATTCCCGCTGATCCTGCTGTCGCAGAGGGCGGTGGACCTCATTGTGTCTTTTGACTACTCCCTGGATGCCCCTTTTGAGGTAAGGGGTGGGGGTCCTCTGTTAGGGCCGCCTGACTGGGGTTTGGGGCTGGCCCTTGACAGAGTGGGGTTTGGCACTGGCCTCCCAGTTGGAGGAGAGGATTGCTGAGGTTACGGGAGGATGTGGGAGTCAGTAGAGGAGGCCAGAGAGGGTCCCCAGGTGTCTTCTATCCTGGTGAAGAGAAGACCCCTGTTCTGAACCCTGCCTGTGCCTGATAACATTCCTTGCTCCCATCAGGGCCTGTGTCTGGGTCACTTGTCCCTTTGTTGCTATGGTGACAGCAGAGTCATCAGGTTCGCCTCAGGGGTCTCTCAAACCCTGTGTGGTGGACAGCTTTCACCATCTGCATGCAGGTTCTGGTTACACTGCTGGGCCAGCTCTTCCCTCTTTGGCCTCCTCACCCTCCTCCTCCTCTTGGATCCAACGCGACCTTCTGTAATCATTCGGTCTCAACCCATGAAATTGAAATCAGCCCCTAAGAGGGAGCGGGGAGGGTCAGAGAAGGAAGCAGTGGGCAGTTCCAGGGAGGAATGGCAGCAGGAATGCTGGTGATTATTGTTAATCTGCACAACAACCTCAAAATGAGAGAGTTGTTCTCATTTTTATTTTATAAAAGAAGAAACTGACTCAGAAGGATTACGTCACCTGCTTGATGTCACTCAGCTAGTAGCAGGCAGAGCTTGCCTTGAAAGTGGGATCTGTGTGAGTCCAGGTGAGGGCAGGCAGGGTCAGAAGTCTGTCTCCTGCCCAGGTCTTACAGACAACGGAGAAGTACTGCCTGGACCGAGGTATCCCCTTTCCCAGAATCGAGGTGCTCTCTGAGGACCTGGAGAACCCCCGCGAGTGCTACCTGTTTGCCAGGGCTGAGGACCCCCGTGCACCCATCGTGCTGCACTTCCCCCTTGTCAACCGAACCTTCCGCATGCACCTGACCCCAGGTGAGGGCAAGCCCTGGGCCTGGGTCTGGCCCACAGAGCCCTGGGGTGGTGATGGGGTGCTGTTCTGAGGGTGGGTCCCCTTAACAAGGTAGCAGAGTACCCTGGAGGGCCTGAGGAAGCCACTGCTTCCTGGGCCTGGGCATTGGCGCCAGCCCCGCTCCTCCTGATGGGCAAGAGAGCAGACGTGTGAGCCCAGGAAGAGCCCACAAATGTCCTGGGCAAAGGGGGGCTCCTGGGCTGGCAGCTCCTAGTCACAGAGTGCCCCAGCCTGGTCTCTCCTCCTCTTCCAACCCTCAGGTGTGGAGCGACAAACAGCTGAAGAGAAGGCCTTTGGGGACTTTGACATCAACGGGCCAGACACCCCCTATGGCATGATGAACTTCACCTATGAGCCTGAGCAGTTTGATCGGCTGGTGGCTCTGAGTCGATACAATGTTCTAAACAACGTGGAGACCATCAAGCAGGCCCTCCAGCTGGCTCTGGACCGGCGGCAGGCTGGGGCCAGGGTAGAAGGCTGACCCGGGCTGGAGCCAAGGACTGTGGTGCAGGAGGGACTGTGGGGCTCCAGACCAGGGCTTAGTAGAGGGAGGAGAGGCTCTGTGGGTCTTCTGCTTCCCATCTTCCCTGCCTTAAGGTCCACCAGGGTCCAAAAGCTCCTACAGCTCTAACCAGTTTGGCTCAGTGGATAGAGCATCGACCTGTGGACTGAAAGATCCCAGTTTCGATTCTGGTCAAGGGCATGTACCTTGGTTGCGGGCATATCCCCAGTGGGGGGTGTGCAGGAGGCAACTGATTGATGTTTCTCTCTCATCGATGTTTCTAACTCTCTATCTTACTCCCTTCCTCTCTGTAAAAAATCAGTAAAATATATTTAAAAAAAAAAAGCTCCTAGAGATTTCAGCTTGTACTTGGCAGAGCCTTCTCATATGTGTTTCTGGGAGAAGATGGGGCAGTAGGTCTCTCCGGGGGCTCTTGGGGATGTGAGGCAGAAGTGAGCAGTGCTCATATTAGAGGGGGTCGAGGCAATAGTGTAGTCCCAGGGCCCACCCCACATGCAGAAGAGCCTGCGACCCTCAGCAGAATGGGAGCTGTGAATGCTGAGGTGCAAGTTACTCTCCTTAGAGACTAAAAGCAAAGATTCATCGGCCCAATACACCCATGGCCCAGTCCCTGACACCCTCTCCTCCCCAGCCCCTGCCCCGTCCCCCACTCCTGGGTGCAGTGTGAGTGCTTTCAAGAGTAAAGGGGGACCACGTGGGTTGCCAGTCTGGGTCACTGACTTTATTATCCTTTTTTCCCCCCAAATATATTTTTATTGATTTCAGATAGGAGGGGAGACGGAGAGAGAATGGAAACATCAATGATGAAAGCGAATCATTAATTGATTGCTTTCTGCACGCCCCACACTGGCGATCAAGCCTCTAACCTGGGCATGTGCCCTGACCGAGTATCAAACCATGACCTCCTGGTTCATAGGTCGACACTCAACACTGAGCTATGCTGGCTGGGCTCCATCATCCTTTTTGCTAACCTTCCTTTATCTTCTGCATCCCCCCTCCCCCCCCTCAGTGCTCATGGCCCTTCTCTGCTCAGCCTCCTGAAGGCCGTGGGGTGACGGCCAGTCCTGGGCAGGCTCCAGCTGGTAGGCGTGCACATTGTCTCCCTGCTAATCACTCACGCTGCACTTTTTAGACTTGGGCCACATTCCCTCGTCATGTGTACAGCTTCCACCCATGCAAATAGTCTCACCATTCCCATCAGGGTGTGCCTAGAGGGCGTATCCACGTGTCAGGGGACAGAGTGAATGTGCCCCTGCATGTGTGTGCATGTTCCAAGTGAGGGCAGGCCACAGAGCAGCTGTCTGTTGGCCAGGGCTGTGCAGTGGCAGAAGCGACCTGGCTGGGAACTCAGTCACCTTGGTTCCTGCCTCTTTCACAGATTCGGCTGATGATCTGGGCAATCTCTCTCTCTTTCCCTGTTTCTCATTTCTCCTGACCCACCTGGATCCGTGTGAGTCCAGGTGAGGGTCAGACACACTCAAAATATCTGAAGCCTCTCCAGCATGGGTAGATTTTAGGTCAGTGGAGAGGAGACCATTCTGCCCAGGCTTGGTCTGGGGGCTCTCTAGGTCCTTTGCCTGTAGCCTCACAGCCTCGTCCTCCTCAGCCCTGCCCCTGGGCCACCTGGGGCCCTTCCATGACCCAGCTGGCATAGCCACGCGGACACTTGCTCCTATTGCCCCCTCCACCTGAAGTGTGCTCTTTGCCTGCACCTCCTCTTCACACACATGCTCTCCAGGGTCACAGTCACCTTTCTTCTTTCAATCAGGACGCCCACTAGTTTGCGAGGAAGTCGCACACGTGCTGACTCTGGGAAGAAGACCCTAGTTCTGGCTCCCACTGGGAAGAAGGCAGCTGGGTCCCAGCCTCTGTCCCTGGCCTGGCCTGGCCTGGGACCCTAAGCCTCCAGCTGGACATGAGCTGGGAGGACTGAGGGAGTCGGGCCTTGAAGGCCCAGTGCTTTTTGCTGGCGTGGGATGCGGACAGCTTGGTTCTCTCCTGCCTCCTCACCATTGCTGCTCATCATAGGCCAACACTGACTGGCCCTGCCCCTCAGCTCAACAGCAAGAGGTTCCCTTTGGGGCAGCCCCAGGCTGGCCCCTGAGCTCCTGTTATGGCAACTTTTATCACCACTGCTGCGCCCACCATCATCAATAATGTGTTGTTAGGGCCTCCATAGAGTTTATAACTGAGAACTTCATAGATTTCTTAGGACTTGAACTCACAGAGTTCTTAGACCTTTCTAGGGCTCAAAACTCAGAATCTTTAGTCTGTTTCATGTAATACTTCACACAGTCTCAGGCTGTCTGACCCCCAAAAAGTAAACCTTCCCCAAGGGCAGAAATTTTTTTTTTATTTCATTGCTTAAAGTATTACAAGTGATAGATAAGTATTACAACAGATGATAGATAGATCTCCATTTTTTCCCCTTGCCCTTCCCCCCCCCTCCAAGGGCAGAAATTTGTGTGGTTTTGTTTGCTGCCGTATCCCCAGTGCTTAGAGCAGTAACTGGCACATAGTAGGTGCTCAGCAAACATTTGACAAATGAATGGTATCCTACAGTCTAAAGAGATGGATCACTACCTACCAACCGCGAAAAGGTGTGTAACATTCTACTCCTGTGGTTCTTAACCTCTTTGGATCTTTTTGAAAAGCCTATGAAAGCCTTCTCTGAAGAAAAATGCAAATATTATGAAAAGTTGTGTATAACAAGGTCTCTGCTTCACTATGTGATCACCACCTCCAAGGTGGTGGCAGCCGGTGTTTGCCCTCCCAAGCCAGCAAGTTTTGTGAAGAAAGCAGGCATGTGGGCTTGTGCAGAGCTGGTTGGTACCTTCATTCTCACAGAAGCATAGGAAGAGCCATGTTGGCTCATGTCAGGTTTTGGAAGACATAAGAAGACAAGCTGGGAGGGCAGGAAGGGGGAGTCTGGTCCAGTGCTGTAGCTGAGAACTTGGTCAGCAGGTGCAGGGGCAATCTCAGCTACAGAATGAGGAAACATCTCCAGGATTAAATGTGGGAGCCAATGAGAGTGAGAAGTTGGGAGGTCAAAGATGTCCTGGCCAGTTTGGCTCCTGCTCCTTAGATGTGGCTTCTTCAGACACATCTCCAGGCATTCAGAAGAGTCTTCTGCAGAAAAAAGAAAAGGGAGTGGTTGGAAATAAGGGCAGGAGGAATGGGAGGTGGGAAGGAATGAAGTGCACACATTTATATACATATGGAGCCATCACTATGATCAAGATATAAGCCGACTGGCATGACTCAGTGGTTGAGCATCGACCTAGGAACCAGGAGCTCATGGTTCTTCCCTCAGGGCACATGCCCTGGTTGCAGGCTTCATCCCCAGTGTGGGGCGGGCAGGAGGCAGCCGATCAATGATCCTCTTTCATCACTGATGCTTCTATCTCTTTCTTTCCCTCTCCCTTCCTCTCTGAAATCAATAAAAATATATTAAAAAAGAAAGGGTATAGAATATTCCCACCACCTTCAAAAGTTCTCTTGTGTTCCATCCCAATCTCCCATTCCTGGTCCTGGCGACCACTGATCTGCTCTATGTCACTATAATGTGCCCTCTTTTTTGTCTGGCTTCTTTCATTCAACACAATGCTTTTGAGATTCATCCATGTTGTTGTATGTGTCAGTGGTTTGTTCCTTTTTACAGCTGAGTGGGAATTGTATGGATATACCACAGTTTGTTTATCCATTCACCTGCTGATGGAAATTAAGGTTATCTCCAGTTTAGGGCTCTCAATAAGCTTCTAATACTTAAACTTCCAATTAAAAAATTTTTTTTATTTATTTCAGAGAGGTAGAGAAGGAGATAGAAACACCAACGGTGAGAGAGAATGCCCCACACTGGGGATTGAGCCCATGACTGGGAATGTGCCCTTGACCGAAATCAAGCCCGAGACCCTCCAGTCCACAGGCCAACACTCTATCCACTGAGCGAAATCAATGAGGGCTTAAACTTCCTTTTTTTTTTTTTTTAAAAAAAAGCCCCTTTAAAAAGCCTGGCAGCCTCCATCTTCTCTCCCCAAATAAGACAAGAACCTTAGCATGCTACATGTTTCCTGTCTGACATCCGGCTTCCCACCCACCCAAACTTTCCACTCACTATCTAGGGCTCTTACCTGATTTTTATTTCCAGTGTATTGCAAACTTCAAAACAGAAATATGTAATTCGGCTTTACAATATATTTTACTGATTTATTTGCTCATCATTGCTTTCTGGTAGAACTCCTCCCCATTGGGTTTATTTACCTTTTTGTTGGACTTCAAAATTAAATCGTTTTTAAACAGAGGGTGGTAAACTTTCTGAGTTCTTATATGTTTGGAACTGTCTTTCCTTGCCCTGACTTAGGAAGAGTATGCAACTTTTGGTTCAAACTTACATTTGCTCAAATAGGAAGCCTTCTTGCATTTGATGTTGCCGATGGTGAGCTGATATCAGTTGAATTCTTATTCCTAGGTAATTCGTCTTTACCTTTTAGGGCTTTCTCTGCGTCTTGGATTTCCAAAAGTTTCACTATGATGCTTTTAAGTGTGACCTTAAATATCAGTGAGCTCTTTCAATTTTGAGATTTATGTCTTTTTGAAGCTCTAAGAAGTTCTCTACCAACTTTATCTGAACACAGTCTTCTTCATGCTCTCTTTCTGGGATTCCTGTTAAATGGATTTAGAAATACTTATCTGAGTTGATTCCCTATATTTCCAAACTTTCCTTTTATATATTCTATCTTTGCATTTTCCTGTTCATGAATACATTTTTGTCTGTGTCCAGTCTGCCTCTCTGCCCAGCTCTTGTGAGTTTTTGTCTCACTGTTGACCATCACATTGTTCAGTTTAAAGTTCTCTGGCAGGACCTTCCAAAGTTGCTTGTTTTCATTACATGCGTGCTTCACTCCTTTAACTCTAACGGTGTTAAGATATAGCCTTTTAAGGAATGTTTCTGATTGTTCTGTGAACTGTTTACTTTGGGTCGGTTCTTTACTTGTTTCATGGACTTTGCATTCTCCTTTATATCTTTGGTAATTCGTGGTTGTAGTCTCATCTCTAAAGGTGCTGGACTGTGTGATGGCTCCTGGTCAGGTCATTGGCCATGCAATGGCAATAGTGGCCATTAGGTGGCGATGTGGGGCTTGGGGAGGAGGTGGAAGTGCCTCAGTTGCAGTGACTGGGAAAAGCTATGGTCCAGCCATGGATGGCACCTGGCAGTGGCAGCCCGGGGTACTGTTGAGGCTCAGAGTTGCCTCAGAGTTTTTGATCCTTAAAGAGCTCCCTTTCTTGTGTTCAATCATGGGCTATGAATTTATGCAAGGATGTCTTTCCCATATTAATCCAGTAAGTAAAGTATTCTAAAGGAGAATTTCCAATTTCAAGATAAAAGAGACAGGCTAAGATCACTCCCCAATCTTTAAAAAAATAAGTACATAGTAAGTTCACTAAATTTGTTTTTTAAAGAAATATGTCTAAGTTAAATTAACTATATTGTACATCCTAAATAATAAAGAAATTTTAGGTATTAATATTGCATAAAAGTTTATTCTATTAACAATATCTGAGTTTTTTTTTTATCCCCGCTGTACTTTTTAGTCCCCAAATGCACCCTCAATCTGAACTGGCATCCGCTCTTCCTCTGGACCAGCTGAACCTGACACATTTGAAGGAGAGGAGCCTCTTGGTCAGAGAGCTGCCCGCCTCCCTGAGGCTGCTCACAGGGTGCCTTGAGGGTAAATGAGACAACATGTATGACAAGCTGAGCACAGTGGCTGGCATGCTGCAAACCCTCATACATGGTGGTTACTCTTTTGCATGGGGTGCTGATGGCTCCGAGCTGCCAAGAGGAAAAGGTCTCTTAACTGGTCCTAAATGATTGGTCCTCACTGCTCCCTGCACCTGCCAGATGCATTCAGAGCAGGCTGGCTCAGGACTGGGCCACACGACAGCAGTCAGGGGTGGCTGGTGATCTGACTAGAGTGATGGGTGCTCAGGACCAACTCTCCCCTAGGCCAGGGTAGGACCTGGTCTTCTGGGACAATTCACAAGTCTCCTTGTCTTTGCCCCATGAATCTGCCTCATCTCCTTCCTTCTTCCTGGCCTGGGAGGAGATGTCCACCTTGCATGTTCCCATGTGCACACGCATGTGCTTTCTCTTTCTTTTATCGGCTGTGCCAGAGGTTCCTGGTGGTGCTGGCTGACCTCCAGGAGGTTGGGGAAAAGTCCTTGGCATGAGGACCACCCCAAGGGCAGAGACCTGATCTCCTCACAGATCCCTGCCTTGCTGAGCTGGGCAGATCGACAGTCCATCCTCAGGTGATTGCCTCCATCATTGCTCAGGGAGCAGGTGTCTTTGTCAAGAGCTGGACTTGGAGTGAGCCAAAGCAGGGCTAGAGCCAGGGCAGAGGGACTGGCAGGGTGAGCTGGTAGCTGGGGGCAACCAGGTACTAGTTACTGTTCCCAATATTCCTGAATGGGAGGCATGGAGCTCCTCAGGCCCTGACGTGGCTGCACAGGCCTGGGTGTTTGGAGCTTCAGTTTTCCTCTTCTAGCCCCTACAGACTTGTCTATTTACCCCAGGGTGCCAGGGAGCACCGCACATACGGCAAAAGAGTGGAGAAGTATAGGGCCAATCCTGACGCTCCTTGTCTCATTCCTGGACTGTGCTGGGCTTCTGGAGCCTTGACCCTGGAAGTGTAAGGCTGACCTGCATCTAGATAAGCAGCTTCTGATTGGAAATCCCAGAGAAGGCTTGCTGTGAGGTCAGGTTGACTCTAGGGAATCAGGAATGAGAGGCATTTGGGGGCTCCAGGGCCAGAGTTCCTCTTTCGTGGAGGAACAATATGACCAGGTACTTGCCACCACAGCTTATGTCAGCCTGAGGTCCTGATGTTTCTAGCTGCTCCAGAACATGGTCCATTAGCAGGTGAATGTGTCTTCCGAAGGGCTGCAAGAATGGGGTGGGTGGGAAAACAGAGCTATTGAGCAGGCTGGCACCCAGGACTATTGTGGATCCTGCTTGCTGGGTGGTCTGTTGCAGGGAGAAAGCTACTTCGCTGTGGTGCAGGGCCTCAGCTTTGTCTGTAGTTCTACACCCTTTTTCTGGAACCCCCACCCCAAACTTCCTCACAACCACTTGGTCCTAGTTTACCAGCTGAGTAAACGTCTTCCTACAGAGGCCCCCGAGTCACCCTCATACTGGAGGCTCCTGTCCCTGGGACCTGAATCTCAGTCAGCGAGTGCTGGGCTGGTGGAGAAGCCACTGAGGGGTCTCTTCCTGGCGAGTGAAGATGAATGGGAGTAGAGATGCCGGGAGCCAGGAGGGGACGCTGAGCGAGAGCTGGGCAGGACGGCAGAGGCTCTCTGGGTCGAGACCTCCCTTTCAGGGTGTGTAGTGATGTTCCTCTTTCATTCCTGATGTTGTTCATTTATATTTTCTCTCTGTGCGATCAGTCTAGCTAGGAGGTTTATCAATTTTATTATTATTGTCAAAGAGCTAACTTTTGCTTTTGTTGATTTCATGTATTATTTTTCCATTTTCTATTTGAAAGAGTTCCATTCTTTATTGTTTTCTTCTACTTTAAGTTTAATTTCCTCTTTGTCTAGCTCCTTAAGGCAGAAGCTTTAAGATAACATTGGTTCTCTTCTAACATATGTATTTAAACTTATATTGGCTCTAAGCACTGCATTAGCAGCATCTCACAGATTTTGTCTAATGTTTTTTTTGGATTTAATTTAATTACATTTAATTGAACTTGCATTTCATTTAATTGCGGGTAATTAAAAGTATTCAAGTCTGATAGTCAAGTCTTAAATGAGTCTGTCATAAAAATAAAATGAAAATATTTTAGAAAGTTACACTAGCTATATTGTCTAATATTTTATTGGCAGAATTGGCTAATGCAATCAGATGTGAGAAATAATTACAAGTTAAAGATTTGGACAAGAAGTAAAACCATCTCTGTTTACAAATAATATTATACCTAAAAAAAAAAACCACACACACACAAAAAGAATCAATGGTAAAACTAATACATACAGAGATGCGCCATGGCCGTGGGCAGGGTCGTGGGAGCCCTCTGCCTGTCCAGCTTGGTGCTCCTGCCAGAGCTTACTGCGTTTTGAAAGTACTGTATTTTCCGGCTTATGAGGTGACTTTTTAACCCAGGAAAATCTTCTCAAAAGTCGAGACAAAACTGCTGAAATGGTAGAAATGGTGGAGGGAGAAAGTAGAGGAGGTAGTTGGGTCACTTCTCTCACTAGCCTTCTCATTATTTGAGAAGATTTTTGAGATTTTCCTGGGTTAAAAAGTCATCTTATATGCCAGAAAATATGGTATAGGTAGGAATGTCACTTTGTCGCCATCAAGCACTGCAGAATTCACAGAGATCATATGGAAAAAAGGAAGGGATAAGGTTATAGAATGGAGTATACACCTTGGGATCATACCTTACTTACCTTTTAAAGAGAGGGTTCATTTAGACCCCAAGTCAGGTGACCTCGTCATCTTCAATTTAACATCATCGGATGAAGATGAATATCAAATCGAATCCGTGGATCTTACAAATAGCTTTAAATTTCATCTTACAGTCCTCGACCCTCTTCCGTCCCCGACACTACGTTGTACACTGGCTAATGAGAGCATCTACGTTGACTGCGAGATACCTCAAGGTTATCGCCGGCATGGGGAGAAGTTACACTATGCGTGGTGTTGCTCTTCCCCACAGTGTGAGGGAAGCCTGGATCTCGGGGCCCCTGATCCCTTCAAGCTATATTTTATGAAGGAGGATGACCTCTCACAGGAAGTCCATTGTTTTGTTGAAAATCCAGAATCCAACATGACATCATCAATAGTTTTGTCAACCTGCGTCCCAGGTGATAATTCAAGAAATAGTTACGCACTCATAGCTGTACCATTTGTAGGTGTCGTCTTTGAAGTGGGTTTTCTGAACTATGCCAGATGGACAGAAAGAACCACACCCCCGATGATGAAATCAAATCTTCAGTCATGAACATAAAACCACTTGAAACACACCTGACTTACTTCTCCAGTATTACAGTCTTTGAAAACCTTTGCAAGTTACCTTAACTGGTAACTTCATCAAAGTGTTTTGGTATCAGTTTTTTGTGTGAAAAAACAAACCAAGGAGATGACACTACCCCCTTCCCAGTTCTGTGTGACAGCTGGTCATCTTATTGCTGCCTTCCCTCGTGCTGGGGGAGGCTCTTGTAAATAAATGTAATTATGTACAGAAACAAAACCACAACAACAACAACGAAAACTAATACATACAATAAAATCTACACTAATAAAGGAGAAAGATGCAAATTGACTGCGCCTTCATGATACCCACCAGCCAATCAAGAGTGAGTATGCAAATTAACCCAACAAAGATGGCAGGTTAATTTGCATATGCAGGCACCAAGCGGCTGGGGTGGGAGGCTTGCATCATCACCATGACGATGACACAGGCATTCTGCACTGCCCCAGCCGCTCTGGCCTCTGGGTAGCCTGGGAAAGCGGAAAGGCAGCTCCAGGCAGAGTGAAGGTGGTGTTGGCAGCCAGGGGAAGGAAGACCCATTCTTGCACAAATCTTTGTGCATCAGGCCTCTACTAATTCAATAAGATGGCAAGATAAATTAAGAACCTTCATATATACAGTCAATTAGATGAGATAACAGAAATGAAGATCCTATTTGAAGTACGAAGAAATGTACTTTTAAAAAATAAATGTAATAAGAAACATGAAAAACGTGTATTAAATAACTATAAGGAACTTTTGAAAGGCATAAAAAGCTCACTTGAATAAATCAAAAGGCTTCTCTTTTTAAATAGAATGACTCATTGTCCCAAAAAATGTTGATTTTCCCTAATGAGATTCAATTATAAATAATTTTTTTCTTTTCATCTAGACAAGTTGTTTAGAACATGAAAAAGAAAAGCAATGTTTGCATTTGTGAGTCGGGGACAGGGGACTAGCCTTATCAAATATTAAATCACTAGGGGCCCGGTGCATGAAATTTGTGCATGGGGGGGGGGATGTGGGGGTTCCTCAGCCCAGCCTGCCCCCCTCTCACAGTCTGGAACCCCTCAGTGGATGTCCTATAATGGCCCCAGCCTGCCAGGTGCCTTTTGTGTGTGTGTGTGTGTGTGTGTGTGTGTGTGTGTCTCGCCACTGGGGACCTGCCCCCAGCCGAATCTGAGGCTCGGAGCAGTCCTCCTGTGTGTGTCTACCTGCCGGGGGCCTGCCCCTAGGCTTGGAGCAGGCACCCCCTCTATGTTGATCTCTCAAACTCTTGCCTTCCCCTGCATGTTCTCTTTTTTTGAGCTGTGGTCAGGGCTGGGTGCTGCCTGCCTCCCAAGCTTGCCTACTGCCCATCTTCCTCCAGCCACCAGAAAGGAGGGAAAACCCTGCCTTGTGGTCAGGCCAGCCTTTTCCTGCTCCCTGATCCCCGGAAGGGACCTGGGGAGCTGCCAAGCAGGCCCCCAGCCCCCAAGAGCTTGCTTTCCCGCTCCCAGTGCCCCCCAAAGGGCCTGGGCAGCCACCAAGCAGGCTGCCAACCCTGCCGCCTCTTTCCCACTCACGGGTCCTGGGTCCTGCACTGTTCTGCCCTGCAGCTGCTCTGTGCACTCGGGAGGTCCCTCAGCCCAGCCTGTGCCCTCTCACAGTTTGGGACCCCTCTGGGGATGTCCACCTGCTGGCGTGCCTGACCAGGCTGGGTGATGGGCTGATGGCTATCTCCAGGCTGGCCAAGCCCCCCAGGAATGTCCCTCACCCCATTGGTCAGCGTGGGTGACAGGCTGATTGGTGCTTTCAGGCTTTAAGGCTGCTCACAGCTCCCATTGACCCAATGTCCCAGCAAGGCTGGCTGGACACAGGTTTCTGGGGTTTGTTTATCTTCTATAATTGATGCTGTTCCTTTAAGCCGGCTAAGGAAGCCTCCTCTCTGCTTCACCTCGCGATGTCTATAATGAGACAATGTTACTCTTAGGCTTGCTGTTTCCTTCAGCTCCCGAGGATTCTATGATTGTTATTATGTTGCAAATGTGTGTTTTGCTAGAGCCAGTTTAAGCGGAGTGGGAGGCAGTTTCACTTTCACTCCTGCTGCAATGGAAGCTGCCATTTACTCAGGTCCGTGAGTGGCGGCCGCCATGTTGGCTGGGCTAATTTGCATACAGCTGCTCTGATTGGCTGGTGGGCGTGGCTTACCCCATCTCAGAGAAACGGTTAATTTCAATATTACACTTTTATTAGTTAAGATAATAAAGCCTTTATAATTAAAATTATAAACTGTTGGCACATAAATAAATCAATGTAAAGTATAGAAATAGATATGGAAATTCAGTGCATAATAAAGGTGATATCTCAGATCACTGGAGAAAAGATAGAATTTTTAATAGGGGTGTGGTGACAACCAGATAGTTATTTGGTAAAATATAAAATTGAGTCTATACACCTCATATTAGGTACCATGGAAGCTCCAGGGGGACCAGAGATCTAGGTGTACAAAATGAAGCCAAATAAATACTAACAGTAAACATGAGCACAGGCAGAGTTTCTATGATTCAAAATATGTACAATCTTTGAAAAAACTGATAAGTTTAATTATGTTTAAAAATGTTAAAACCTTTTACATGATAAAAATACCAAGTAAGTCAAAAGATAAATAACAAATTTGGAAGACTTTTTGTAGTTTATGCTAAGAACTCTTTTGTTTTATTTTTTCCATCACGCTTTATCCCTCTATGTCTTCTTCTACCCCCCTCCTCCCACAGTCACCACACTGTTGTCCATGTCCATGAGTTCTTTCTCTCTTCTCAACCCCTCCACCATCCCCTCAATACCCTTCTTTTTTGCTCAACCCCTCCACCATCCCCTCAATACCCTTCTCCACTAGAGCTGCTCTCGACCTATGAATCTGTCTCTGTTTTGTGTGATAGTTTAGTTTGTTCTTTAAATTTCACATATGAGTGAAATCATATGGTACTTGTCAGGTTTATTTAACTTATATGCTAAGAGCTCTTAAAATTCAAAAAAAGGGAAGCCCAAAGACCTGATAGAAAAATAGGCAAAGTAGATGAACAGGCAGTACATAGAAAAGAATGTGTAATTGCCTTGGATGTTATATGTAATTAATATGTTATTAATTATACATGAATATATTGACATATTATAATATGTATGACTACATGATTTTATATACACATTCCAGTTTCTGGACCTGAAATCCATTGACTGAAAGAGAAGCCAGGTCCCCAGAAAGAAGGACTCAGCAATACGAGCCTGGAATCACGGGGGGGGGTTGGTCCAGTGATTTAAATTTGGGAACCATCACTTCAGAAATGGCACTTAAGGCCAAGAGACTGGAAGAAAATCATGAAGGGAGTGAGTACAGACAGAGAAAAGAAGACAAAAAGAAGTCTAGGAGCTGAGTGATGGGCACTCCAACCTTGAGAGGCCAGGGAAGTGGGAAGAGGCAGCAGAGGTGACTGTGGAGGAGCAGCTGGTGAGGGAGAAGAAATACCACCTAAGCGTGGTGTCTAGAAGCCAGCGGAAGAGAGCATTTCCAGGAGGAGAGCATCACCAACCACCTTCCATGCCACTGAGAGGCCAAGTAAGGTAAAGACTGAGGACTCATCGCTAGACTAGCAGTGTGGGTTCACTGGGGGCCTGGTGAGCACTTTGGTGAAGTGGTAGGAGAGAAACCTGATGGTTCAAGAGCGACTGGAAGGAGAGAAATTGGTGACAACATAGATGACTCTTTTGAGGGGCTTATAAAGAAGAACAAAAGAATGGGGAAGTAGCTAAAGGTATGTGATATGTTGGGGGACAAGAGAGTTGTTATGAGAATGACGAGTTACTGCATGTTTAGTCACTGACAGGTGTGATCCAATAGAAGAAAAACGATGCTGCAGGAAAGAGGATGAAAAATTTCTGGAGCAATGTCCATGAGCTGGGGAGCAAGGCTAGGGCCTAGTAGACAGTGGGTGGGTTGGCCTTAGACAAGAGATGGCCGGTTGACCACTAGTTACGAAAGGGAAGGCTGGGGACACAGCAAGAACAGGGATGGTTGGTGGTGAGAGCTTGGGGAAGTTCTTTTCTAGTTGTTTCTGTTTCTCAGTTTACCTGACAATAGGAGTCAAGGCCATCAGCTGAGGATCTGGAGGAGGTTTTTGGATAGAGGAGAAAGGATGACCGAGCTTTAGAGTGAAGGAGCACATCAAATAGAGACACAGGCCAGCTCTGCTGAGCAGCACAAGGACCTACTTGGAGCTCATGGTCATGGAGTTAAAGTGAGACTATCAGCCATGTGGGTGCTGGTGCCAAGTGGTCCA
>PVJC01039219.1:0-16368 GCA_004026665.1 Murina feae | reverse complement strand
TCAGGGCAAACATTCATTCTTTTTATTGCCAAATCATATCCCAGTGTGTGAATGTATCGCATTTTAGTCATCCATTCATTAGATGATGGACATTGAGTTGTTTTTACTTTTTTACTATTATCAATAATGCTGCGTGGATATTCATGTGTAAGTTTCTGTAAGGGCTTATATTTTCATTTTTCTTGGGTGTATACTTAGGAATGGAATCCTGAATCATATAACTCTGCTTAACCATTTGAAGAGCTGCCAGATTGTTTTTCAAAATGGTGGCAGCATTTTGCATTCCCCAGAAATGTAGGAAAGTTCACATTTTTGCACATCTTCACCAACATTTATTATCTGTCTTGTTTATCACCATCCTAATGGTATCATTTTAGCCTTAGAAAAAAATAGAGTTGTTAGAAGTATAGATATAGGCTCAAGTTACTATACCACTTACAAACTGTGTAATTTGGACAAATTGCTTAATTTCTCTGAACCCTAGTTTGCCTGTCTGTACATAGGAGATAATCACACCTTTCTGATAGTATGATTGTAAAGATTGATAGAGGGAACATGAAACAGCATGGTGCCTCACACATCTTGACACTCCATAAATGTGAGCCTTTATCATTATGCATAAAATGATGCCAACTACAGGTCACTACTCTTTCCTTCTGCTCTGACTATCCTTTCATTTTTTGAGTGGGGTCATTAACTGAGTATATTTTAGAAAAATGTGGGATCATCCTGACTGAAATATCAAGGTGATGGAAAACAAGGGCTCTAAGAGCTATTCCTGGATTTTCCTTGATGATGCTTAAAGGAGCAAATTAAACACATCTGGCCCTTCATTTTATTCATGAAATTAAGTTAATAGTACAGTTTTACTGAGTTCTAATTTATGTATAGTAATTAATACTTTTTGATTTATATGTAGATCTATGAGTTTGACAAATCATTGTAATCGAGATCATAACACAATCAAGATTTAAAAATCCAAGATCTGTCAAATCAGAACAAACCTTTCCTGCTTCTTTGTTGTCATACTTCCCCTCCCACCCCCGAGCCCTGGCAATCACCAATCAATTTTCTGTTCCTAAAGTTTTGCATAATTAAGAATGTCATATACATGAATCATATAGTATGTAGCCTTTGAGTCTGGCTTCTCTCACATAGCATACCATATTTGTAATTTATGCATGTGTTTGTGTCTACTTGATAAACAATAAAAGTTGGTTGCTTTGTATTGTTGAGCAGTGTTCCACTATATGGATGTACTATAGTAGAATGTCTACTTAACATTAAAGGAATTGGAGTTATTTCTAGTTATTGACAATTATTAATGAAGTCACAGAAAACATTCACATAAAGGATTTTGTGTAAACATAACTTTCCATTTTACTTGGATAAATATTTAGGAGAGGGATCATATAGTGAATGTGTGTTCAATTTTATAAGAAATTGCAACTGTTTTTCAAAGTAGCTATACCAAAAAACTTAGTAATATTTTAACCAGCCCATGGAAGCCTCTGAATTGATTACTAATTGGTTACTAAGAATACACTGCTGAGGATTGAAGATGGAAACTGGCAGGTTGGCAATGAGGGAGAGAGTGTGAGAGAGCAAGGGAGCAAAAGGGGAGTGTGTGGCTGTGGGTGGTGTGTGTGTGTGTGCGCGTGCTAAGGACTAAGGACTATTAGATTCTGCAGGACCTTCAGGAGTGATGGACCAGGTGGTCTAAGACTGCAAGACCCTATTGCTGCTGCTGCAAACACTCCTGGGCAGGTAGTACTGGCATAGAAACCATGCCATCTTGAAAGGCAGAATTGCTGTGACTGAGAACCTAACCTCACCACTTCCCAGACTGGCCTCAGATGCAAACCAGGACTCTACAACCACCCTGGAAAAAGATCTGCTACCACAGCTGTAGACCCATGGACACCTCCAATCTTCCCAGCCTCAGATTCCTGTGAGTTACATAAATAGCTACAAACAAGAATCTATCCTACATAATAAAGACATAATATGCAAATCAACCATCACACCCTCACACAAGATGGCTGCCCTCATGTGGGCACAAGATGGCAGCCACAAGATGGCTGGCAAGGGAGGGCAGTTGGGAGTGATCAGGCCTGCAAGGGAGGGCAATTGAGGGAGACCAGGCCAGCAGGGGAGGGAAGTTGGTGGTGACTGGGCCAGCAGGGGAGGACAGTGAGAGGACGATTGGGCTGGCAGGGGAGTGGTTAGGGGGTGATCAGGCTGGCCTGCTGAAGCAGTTAGTGTCAATCAGGCAGGCAAGCAGGCAAGCAGTTGAGAGCGAGCAGTCTGGGATGTCTGACTGCTAGTTTAGCCCGAACCCACACTGGCAGTTGGACATCCACCAAGGGGTCCCAGATTGGAGAGGGTGCAGGGTTGGCTGAGGGACACCCCCCCCCAGTGCACAAATTTCATGCATCAAGACTCTAGTTAATAATATTAAACATAAATGTAATAAATGCTCCAATCAAAAGACATCGAGTGACTGAATGGGTAAGAAAACATCACCCATATGTATGCTGTGTACAGAGACTCACTTCAGAACAAGGTACTCACACAGACTGAAAGTGAAGGGATGGAAAAATATCTTTCAGGCAAATAGAAATGAAAAAAAAAAAAGCTAGGATAGCAATACTTATCTGATAAAATAGACCTCAAAGTGAAGGCCATAATGAGACAAAGAAGTCCACTTTATAATTCTAAAGGAATTGATACAAAAGAGGCTATAACTTTGGTTAAAAATAAATATGCACCCAGTGCAAGAATATCCAAATACTTAAAAAATTTTCTGGAAGATATCAGGGAAGAAATTGACAGCAATACAATCATAGTAGGAGACTTTAATACCCCACTATCATCACTGGATAAATCCTCTAGACAAAAATTCAGCAAAGAAACAGCAATCCTAAATGACTCACTAGATTAGATGGAATTAATTGACATCTTCAGAACATTTCACCTCAAAGCTACAGAATATATTCTTCTCAAGTGCACATGGGGCATTTTCAAAGATAGAGACCACATATTGGGACACAGGCAATGTCTCTCCAAATTCAGGAAGATTGCAATCATGTCAAGCATCTTTTTAGATCACAATGTAGTGGTATTAGTAATAAACTACAATAAAAACAATCACTAAAATTCAAACATTTGGAGGCTGCATAGGATGCTATTAAACAATGACTGGGTTACCAAAGAGATCAAAGAAGAAATTAAAAACATCTGAAAACAAATGACAATGAAAACACAACAATCAAAGATCTATTGTACACAGTGAAATCAGTCCTGAGAGTGAAGCTCATAGCATTCCTAGCCTACCTCAAAAAAAAGAAAAAAAGAAGAAGAAATTGTAATAAAACATCTAACTCTGCAACTTGAAGAATTAGAAAGAGAGCAACAACAAAAGCTCAGAGTGAGCAGAAGGAAGGAAATAATAAAGATCAGAGCGAAAATAAATGACATAGAGACCAAAAAAATAATACAAAAGATCAATGAAAGCAAGAACTGGTTCTTTGAAAGAATAAACAAGATTGGTGAACCTTTAGCCAGGCTCACCAAAAAGCAAAGAGAGAGGACCGATATAAACAAAATCAGAAATGAAAGAGGTGAAATAACAACAGACCCCACAGAAATATGGAGAATCATCATCATCATCATCATCATCATCATCATCATCATCATCATAATAGGAGCAACTCTGTTCTAACAAACCGGTCAACCTAGAAGATATGGTCACATTCCTAGAAAAATATAACATTCCAAAACTCAATCAGGAAGAATCAAAAACCCTGAATAGGCCAATGACTATGGAGCAGTAATCAAAAAACTTTCAACAAACAAAAGCCCTGGACCAGATGGTTTCACGGGGGAGTTTTATCTCACATTCAAAGAACAACAAATCCTAGCCTCCTCAGACTATTCCAAAAAATTCCAAAAGAGGAAGGAAAACTTCTAAGCTCTTTCTATGAAGCCAGCATTACCCTAATCTCCCAATATCCCTGTTGAACATAGATGATAAATTCCTCAAGAAAATTCTAGCAATTCAGATCCAACATTGCATTAGAAAGATCACACACCATGATCAAGTGAGATTTATTCCAGGGATGCAAGGTTGGTATAATATTTGCAAATCAATAAATGTGATACATCACATAATCAAATTGAGAGATAAAAAACATATATCAATTGATACAGAAAAAGCATTTGACAAAATTTAACACCCTTTCTTGATAAAACTCTCAGCAAGTTGGTAATAGAAGGATCATAGCTCAACATAATAAAAGCCATATATGACAAACCTATAGCCAACATCATACTCAATGGCAAAAACTAAAACCACTTCCCCTAGGAATAGGAAAAAGACAGGGATGCTCACTTTCACCATTCCTGTTAATATACTACTGGAAGTATTAGCCATGGTGATCAGACAAGAAGAAGAATAAATAAAAGGCATCCAAATTGGAAAGAAGTAAAATTGCCATTATTCGCAGATGACATGATATTGTACATATAAAACCTTAAAGACTCCATCAAAAACCTACTAGAATTAATAAATGAATTCTACAATGCAGCAGGATAAAAAATTAACACCCAGAAATCTCTGGCTTTTTTATACACCAATAATGAACTCACAGAAAGAGATACTAAAAAAACAACAATCCCATTTCCCATTGCAACAACAAAAAAATTAAAATATCTAGGAATATATTTAATCAATGATGTAGAGGACCTGTACTCAGAAAATTGCAAGATACTGAAAAAAGAGATAGAGGAAGACATAAACAAATGGAAGTATATATAATGTTCATGGATTGGTAGAATCAACATCATTAAAATGTCCATATTACCCAAAGCGATCTATAAATTTAATGCAATCCCCATTAAAATATCAATGGCAAACTTCAAAGTCCTAGAACAAACCCTCCAAAAATTCAACGGGAATAAAAAAAGACCCTGAATAGCTGCAGCAGTCTTGAGAAAGAAGAACAATGCTGGAGGGATCACAATATCACATATCAAGTTATACTACAAAGCCACTATTCTCAAAACTGCCTGGTACTAACACAAGAACAGACATATGGACCAGTGGAACAGAACAGGGAATCCAGAAACTGACCCAAGCCATTATGTTTAATTAATATTTGAGAAAGAAGCAAGAGCATACAATGGAGTTAAGACAGTCTCCTCAGTAAATGGTGTTGGGAAAATTGGACAGATACTTGCAAAAAAATGAAAGTAGACAACCAACTTACACCATAAACAAAAATAAACTTAAAGTGGATAAAGGACTTCAATGTAAGATGGGAAACCATAAAATTATTAGAAATAGTAGACATTTGTTGTAGCAGTATCTTTATCAAATACAGCTCCTAGGACAATGGAAACTAAAGGAGAAAATAAACGGGACTACATCAAAATAAAAAGCTCTGCATAACAAAAGAAATCAACAAAACAATAAGAAAGCCCACTGAATGGAAGAACATATTTGCCAATGATATCTCCAATAAGGGTTTAATCTCCAAAATGTATAGGGAACTCATACAACTTAACAAAAGGAAGAGAAACAATCCAATTGAAAAATGGGCAAAGGACATAAATAGACACTTTTTGAAAGAGGACATAGAGAAGGCTGAGATACATTTGAAAACACGCTCAAAGTCACTAATCATCTGAGAGATACAAATCAACAAGAGTGTCCACCTCAGGTGATTGAGGAGGCTGAATCACTGGGCCCTATATAGGACACCTAGCACAGAAAGTCAAAATGCAGAGACTAAGAAACAGGTCACAAAAGACAGAAATGGAGGAACGCAAATGACTGGATATAGAGTTCAAAACCATGGTTATCAGGTTTTTCAAGAAGTTTCTAGAGACTGCTGATAAATTTAGTGAGACCCTCGAGCATATGAAAAAGAACCAGCTAGAAATTAAGCATACACTGACTGAAATAAAGAATAATATACAGAGATCCAACAGCAGATGAGAGGATCACAAGAATCAAGTCAAAGATATGAAATATGAAGAAGCAAAACCCACTTAGCCAAAAAAGCCAAAAGAAAAAAAAATAAAAAAGTATGAAGATAGTGTAAGGAGTCTCTGGGACAACGTCAAGCGTACCAACATCAGAATTATAGGGGTGCCAGAAGAAGAGAAAGAGCAAGATATTGAAAACCTATTTGAAGAAATAATGACAGAAAACTTCCCCCACCTGGTGAAAGAAATAGAATTCCAAGTCCAGGAAGTGCAGAGAACTCCAAACAAAAGGAACTGAAAGAGGACCACTTGAAGACACATCATTCTTAAAATGCCAAGAGCAAAAGACAAGGAGAGAATCTTAAAAGCTGCAAGAGAAAAGAAGTTAGTTACCTACAAGGGGGAACCTATATGACTGTCAGCTGATTTCTCAACAGAAACTTTGCAGGCCAGAAGGGAGTGGCAAGAAATATTCAAAGTGATGAACAGCAAGAACCTACAACCAAAATTACTTCACCCAGCAAGGCTATCATTCAGAATTGAAGGTCAGATAAAGAGCTTCACAGACAAAAAAAAGCTAAAGGAGTTTATCACCACCCAACCAGTATTATATGAAATGCTGAAAGGTATCCTTTGAGAGGAGGATGAAGAAAAAGTAAAGATAAAAATTATGAACAACAAATACATATCTATCAACAAGTGAACCTAAAAACCAAGTGAATAAAAAATCTGATGAACAGAATAAACTGGTGAATAGAATAGAATCAGAGGCATAGAAAGGGAGTGGACTGACAATTTTCGGGGGTAAAGGGTGTTGGGGGTGCGGGAAGAGAATGGACAATGATCGTACACCTATGGATGAGGACAGTGGTGCGGGGGACAGAGGGTGGGGTGGGAAATGGGAGGAGGGGAGCTATGGGGGAAAAATAGAGGAACAACTGTAATAATCTGAACAATAAAGATAAATTTTAAAAAATGACAGTGAGGTACCATCTAACACCTGTTAGAATGGCTATCATCAACAAATCAACAAATGACAAGTGCTGGCGAGGATGTGGAGAAAAAGGAACCCTCTTCCACTGCTAGTGGTGATGTAGATGGATACAGCCACTGTGGAAAGCAGTATGGCATTTTCTTAAAAAATTAAAAATGGAACTTCCATTTGATCCAGTAATCCCACTTGTAGGCAAATATCCCAAGAAAACAGAAACACAATTCAGAAAGGGTATATGCACCCCTATGTTCATAGCAGCACAATTTAGAATAACTAAGATTTGGAAACAGCCTAAGTGCCCATCAGAAAATGAATGGATTAAAAAGTTGTGGTACATCTACCCAGTGGAATACTACACTGCTTTAAAAAGAAGGAATTCTTACCATTTGCAACAGCATGGATGTTACTGGAGAGCACTATACTAAGTGGAATAAGCCAGTCAGAGAAAGATAAATATCACATGCTCTCACTCATTTGTGGAATATTATGAACAACATAATCTGATGAACAAAAATAGAATCAGAGTCATAGAAGCATTGAACAGATTGTCCAATCTATGAGGGAAGGTGGGAGATGAGGGGATAAGAGATAAATCAAAGGACTAGTATTCATGCATATGAGCATAACCAATGGACACAGACAGTAGGGGAGTGAGGCCATGTACTGGGCATGGGGGAAGCTGTGGGGAGGTCAATTGGGGAAAAAGGAGACTTATGTTATACTTTAAACAATTAAAAAATATCCTTGAGTGATGATTAAAAATAATAAATTCTCTATATTAATGAGGTAATATACAAATTGACTGTCACGTCCTTGTACAAGATGGCTTCCCCCATGTGGTCAAAGATGGTCACTCCCATGTGGTTGAAAGATGCCCACCACAAGATGACTGGGGAGGGCAGTTGAGGATGACCAGGCAGGCAGAGGAGGGCAGTTGGGGGTTACCAGGTCAGCAGGGGAGGGCAGTTGGGGGAGACCAGGCCTGCAGGGGAATGCAGTTGGGGGCAACCGGGCTGGCAGGGGAGGGCAGTTGGAGACACCAGGCTGGCAGGGGAAGGCAGTTGGGGGAGACCAGACTGGTGGGGAGGACAGTTGGGGGCAACTGGGCTGGCAGGGGAGGGCAGTGGGGGGCAATCGGGCCAGCAGGGGAGCAGTTAGGCGTTGATCAGGCTGGCAGGGGAATGTTTAGGGGGTGATCAGACTGGCAGGCAGAAGCGGTTAGGGGCAATCAGGCAGGGAGGCATGTGAATGGTTGGGAGCCAGCATTCCCGGATTGTGAGAGGGATGTCCGACTGCTGGTTTAGGTCTGATCCCACATGAACTAGGCCTAAACTGGCAGTCGGACATCCTCCGAAGGGTCCCAGATTCGAGAGGGTGCAGGCTGTGCTGAGGGACAATCCCCCCTCCCCCCAGTGCACAAATTTTGTGCATCAGGCCTCTAGGAAAGAAGAGAGAGAGAGAGAGAGAGAGAGAGAGAGAGAGAGAGAGAGAGAGAGAGAGAGAGAGAGAGAAGGAAGGAAGGAAGGAAGGAAGGAAGGAAGGAAGGAAGGAAGGAAAAAGAAATCTATCCAAACCTGATCATATTAAACAAGAAAGAAGATATGTGAATAATTTATAATAGAAGAAATGACAATGATTCATGTTAGAAAACATTTGATTTTGGTAATCTGAAAACATGGAAAAATGTTTGATATAAATAGTGAAAGAGGAACATGTTTGGTTTTTTTTTTTTTAAAAAAAAACACTAATGAAAGGTCATTTCTCAATTGTTAAATTAACAAAGAATATAGAAAAGCACAGTCTTGATAGGGCTGTGGCGACTGTCAATGAGATAATCTTTCTGGGTCCCAGTGTGATTACACACAAAACCCCCCACAAAAACCAAACACCCTTTACACAAAGTTTTCACTTCATTATTATAGAGAAAAAGATGAAGAACAACCTCATTATTATTTAATAGTATGGTGATAGTATATAAACTGTTGTATATGCATTTTTTTCAGTGTTATGCACCCAATTTAAACCACCCAGAATTTCATTTTATTTCAAAAGTAAATTAGTGATAGTTTTTAAAGTGAAATTAAGTGTATTTTTTTAATTTTCTTTTTACTTAGTTATTTGGCTTATTTTTTTCTTAACCTTTTTTAAAAAATGTAATTATTGTCTAAAGTTTTATGTAGTTCTCTTTTTTCCATGGTTGCTCCCCCCTGTCCCCCAGCAATTCCCACCCTGGGCAAGCCCCCACCACCCCAGTGTCTGTGTCTATTGGTTATGCTAATATGCTTGCATGCAAGTCCTTTGGTTGCTCTCTAACACTCCCCCTCCCCTGCCATTTGTCTCTGAATCTATTTTTGTTCATCAAATTATGTTGATCATTATATCCCACATATGAGTGAGATCATGTGATATTTATCTTTCTCCGACTGGTTTATTTCGCTTAGCATAATGTTCTCCAGTTCCATCCATGCTGTTGTAAATGGTAAAAGTTTCTTCTTTTTTATAACAGCATAATATTCTATTGTGTAGTTGTACCATAGTTTTTTAATCCACTCATCTGCTGATGGGCACTTAGGCTGTTTCCAAATCTTAGCTATGGTAAAGTATGCCACTATGAACAAAGGGGTGCATATATACTTTCTGATTGGTGTTTCTGGTTTCTTGGGATATATTCCCAGAAATGGGATCACAGGCTGAAATGGAAGTTCCATTTTTAACTTTTTAAGGAAACTCCATACTGAATTCCACAGTGGCTGCACCAGTCTGCATTCCCACCAGCAGTGCTTGAGGGTTCCTTTTTCTCCACATCCTCTCCAGCACTTGTTATTTGTTGATTTGTTGATGATAGCCATTCTGACAGGTGTGAGGTGGTATCCTGTTGTTTTGATTTGCATCTCTTGGATGATTAGTGACTTTGAGCATGTTTTCATATGTCTCTCAGCCTTATTTATGTCCTCTTTTGAAAAGTGTCTATTTAGGTCCATTTTTTGATTGGATTGTTTATCTTCCTTTTGTCAAGTTGTATGAGTTCTATGTAAATTTTGGAGATTACATCCTTATTGGTAATAACATTGGTGAATATGTTCTCCCATGCAGTGGGCTTTCTTGTTTTGCTGATCATTTCTTTTGCTGTGCAGAACTTTCTATTTTGATGTAATCCCATTTGTTTATTTTCTCCTTAGTCTTATGCACCCAATTTAAAATGACTTAAAATATATTTTTATTGATTTCAGAGAGAAAGGAAGAAGTAGTGATAGAAACATTAATGATGAGAGAGAATCATTGATCAGCTTCCTCCTGCAAGTCCCCTACTGCTGATCAAGTCCGAAACCCAGGCATGTGTCCTGAACCAGAATCGAACCCATGACCCTTCAGCAGTGGGCTTACACTCTATCCACTGAGCCAAATCGGCTAGGGCTAAAATGATTTTTATTAAGACTAATTTAATTGAAATGTGGTGGCTCTTCAAAAGAAACACTTAACACCTATCAGATACTAAGTGGTTAGAGCATTGACTTGTGCACTGAAGGGTCTCAAGTTTGATTCTCGTCAAGGGCATGTACCTGGGTTGCATCTCTGGCTCTGAGTTGGGGGCACATACAGGAGGCAATCGATTGATGTGTCTCTCTAACATCAATGTGTGTTTCTCTCTCTCTCCCTCTCCTTCCCTCCCTCCATCCCTTCCATGCTCTATAAAAATTAATGGGAGAAAATTATTCTTGGGTGAGGATTAACAAAAAAACAAAAACAAGAAAAAAGGAATGCTTACCAAATGGTATATACCCTGGCACTATGTATTTTAAAACTGTATAAAGTATGCACAGAGAAAAGGCTGAAAGACAGCTAACAAAAGTATTAATGGTAGATTATAGGCTTTAAAATAAACTTCTAGTTTTCTGTATTTAACAATTTTCTTAATTATTGTTTATTCTTCTGATAACCATGAAAATAAAACTTACTATTTAACCTCTTGACTGCCAGCTCTACAATTTAGGTCAGCATGTCCTTTCTCTCATGATAAATGTTAGTCCAAGAATATCTGACTTAAGAAGAATCCTCTGCTAGTGACGGGGAATTAGGAGTCCTGTGTGACAGTCATGGAAAAGAACAGTGTGCAATTGTCACTCCCTTTCAAGGCAGTCCTCACCCAAGTAGCAGTGCTCCAGAGAAAAAGGGGTGGGGGTGAAGAGAATGCCCCATGAGAGTTCACCGCTGGGCCCTACATCTTCCCAGAGGGGTGTGTCCATCCCTGTGGTGGACACTGGGATGGAAGGAGTGGGAGCTCTGTGATAGTGGCTCAGGTCTGCACCAGCCCCTCCCAGCAGCCTAGGCGGTGGAATGCACTGGATAAGTGAAAGCTACCTTTCCTGACTTTGCTCCATGCAAGGAGACCCTGCCACCTGGTAGAAAGCAGAATGCATGGCTTTTTGTGAAGCATGTCAGCACATTGTTGTTGCCTAATTAGAAAATATGAGGGGGATTTACTATAAGACCTATTTTTAGCTTTATCAATGCCTTTCTTTCAAAGCCTCTTAAACCCAGAGTGTGGTTACAGGAGATTGTTTATGGGTGGTCTCACTCCACAGAAAATAGGGGATGTGCTCTGTTGCTCAAGCATCTTTTCCTCAAGTAGCTATTTCCTGTGCTGTTTCCATCTGGGGCTCTTACCACAGGTGAAGGGCGTCCCAGTGTGCACAATCTGTGAAGGCGAGAAGTGCCTCAGAAGGCACAGCTCCAGCACTTCCTTGTGTAGGAAACAGGCCTCTGTGATCCAGCTTCAGCATAGTCAACTTTTAATGGGAATGGTTACGGAATTTCCCCAGGTAAACAATGTAGGGAAGAGGAAAGAGGATATAAGAGCAAAGAACCATGTACCTGAACCAGCATCATGGTGGAAATGCCCAATACGCCTGCCTCAACTAGACAGGGGGAGGTGGAGACAACTAGAAAAGCCCTCAGCCCAGTTTTTTTAAACGGCCCAGTAGAAGACAGTAAGACCTAGGCAACATATGAGGAAACAGATAACCCTATAGTACTCAGCCAATGTGGAACTGCAGGAGGGACCAGATAAATAGGCTGTGATTGCTCCTCCATGTGTGCCTGTACAACCAGGTGGACATCCGCTCTCAAGAATATATTAAGTCTTGTTTTAGCCTTATTTCTGTCTCAGAGTCTGTTATTTGAATTTGGACAGGTGAGCATTTTTCACACCTGGAGGCTGGTCTGGAGATGACACAGTGGGCCTCTGGGTACCGGAAGGTGTTAGAGCAGCACTGGCAAGGCAGTGCCTTCAGCTGCCTGTTCTTGCTGTGTGTGGAGAGCAAACCTTGCTGGTAGAAAGAAGTCAGAAGTGCAGTCTGATACTTAGGTTCTCTGGCTGTAGTTCGCTGGATGTGAAGACGTGGGGAACCTGTTTCTCTCAAAAATTCCAGAACTCCTTCTCCCACAGCACTTTGAGTTTCCCACCCAGACAGTTTTCTTTCCCTAGCCCAGGGCACTCTGCATGGTGCTCCGCATGGATGCTCACTTGGAATAGAGGTTCTCTGAATCAAAGAGCAAGTGGTGGCCTCTGGAAGGGAAGCTGTTGCTTGTGGGAGTGTTTGTGTTCCGGTAAGTTTTCAGTGGATCCTTTCCAGAACAGTTACTTCTTTCTCCTCACATAAAAATAAATAGAATAAGTGAATAGCTGGGTCTTCTTTCCCCTGTCAAGTTAAAATTTTTCAGATCAAATGAACTGTGTTTTTCTGAAGAAATTTTGAATTCAGACCTTAATTTGACTTTAAAATCTGATGGAGTTAGAAAATGAAGTAATGTGTGGTGCAAACACCAGTGTGTACAGATGGAGTTAATGTGCAGATACTACTGTATCAGATGCAGTTAATGTGAAGACACCACTGTGTACAGATGGAGTTATGTGCAGACACTACTGTGTGCAAATGGTGTTAATGTGTAGACACCATTGTGTGCAAGCATGAGACAGATTATAGAGCTTCCTATCCAGAAAAACGGAAAAATAGGAGCAAATGAAGGGTGATGACTTTGTTAAGAGCACTCTTGCTTGAATAATAGATTTTAGGGAAGGGAATGTTCTGCCAAACACTCCAACTTCCATAGAACGGCTGGTGGAGGAGAGCTGTGGGTCTGCTCATCAGCATGGGTGCGTGGCCACCTGCTTTCGTTACTAGGGTCTGTCACTGGAGAGATGCCTGTTACTGCATTCTCGAGGATTTCTGCTGGTTTCCTCTGAGTATTAGGGAAACATATGCTGCACGGTGAGGAGGCAGGCAGTCACTGAGAGCCTGGCCATCATTGCTTATTTCAGAAATGTTTTCTGGTTAGCCATGGGGCTTGCAAAGCAAGATGCCAGCCTGTTCTTGGAGGGCTTGCTGGCTAATCTGATGGGTAATTCACTCAGCTCCTCTGGCTGTCAGCTCTGGCCCAGGTTCCATTCTTATTTGCTCACTCTAGTGAAGGCTGTTGTATCAAGTGATGGGGAATTAGGTGGATGAGATGTGCCCAGGGCTCTAGAGTTGGCACCAGCATTTCTTCCTGGGGAATCACAGGTCAACCCTGAAAACCTCCAGGCATTGATTTCCTCATGTAGAAATCTAAACTAATAAAAGCGAAATAGTAAAATTAACTGTTTCTCCGAGACAGGGTAAGCCACTCCCACCAGCCAATCAGAGCGGCTGTATGCAAATTAGCCCAGCCAAGATGGCGGCAGCGGACACCCAGAGGCTTGCCTCCGGGTGTCCACTGCCGCCATCTGTTGCCTTCCTGCAGGCCACACGGGTGGGGGGGCCGGAGGAGTGACCACCTGCAGCCCCACACCTCCAGGCAGAAAGCAGCCTGGAAGTAGGTCTGTGATCGCGGGGGCTCGGGCACACACGCCTCTGTGAGTGCCCGAGCCTCCGCGATTGATTTCAGGTGGCAGGGCAGCCGGGGCCTGGCGGAGCAAGCCAGCCCAGGCCCCAAGGCTGTCCTGCAGCCTGGAAGTAGATCTGTGATGTGGTGGGGCACGGGCACTCAGGGAGGGATAGCCTCCCTGAGTGCCCCCACCCCCCCATGGATTCCAGGCGGCTAGGTGGCCTGGGAGGTGGGGGGGAGGCTGAGGATCCAAGCCAGCTCTGCCCCTGAGTCTGAGACCTGGAAATCGGTGCGGGGCACACAGCACACAGGGAGGTGTGCCCTCCGTGTGTGCTGTGTGCCCCAATGGATTCCAGGGTCCCAAACTGTGAGAGAGCACAGACAGGGATTAAGTACCCCCCAACCCCTGCCGAGTGCACAAATTTTTGTGCACCGGGCCCCTAGTCTATCAATAAATAGGTTTTCATCCCAGCGGTTTCAAACCTTTCATGCCATCACTATTTCCTATGAACCCCAGAGGCCATAGGTGGGAACACTTTCACCTCCCCTCTCTCTAATCTCTGAGCTTTTACAAGTTTTCTCCTGTTCTGCTTTCTAAAAACCAAGAGGTTTTTCTCTCCTCCTGGACTCTTGAATCCACCCCTCTCCTTGGGAATTTGATTTCACCTCTTAGCTTCTCTTTCAGTGCCACCATCTCTTCTCCCCAAATTCCTTATATAATCCACATCCAGTCACACCCATGCTGCCCCAGACCAGCCAACACCTTTCTCTTGACCAAAAACAACTGTATAGAGCATCAGAGGGAGAATTACTAGAAATGTAAGTGACCTTAATAATACACTCTGAGAATGAGGGGCCTCATTGCCTAATCTATTCTAATAAAAGGGTAATATGCTAATTAGACCAGATAGACCAGACATCTTCCGGACATTCTTCTGGATGTCCTTCTGGACAAATCCACGGTGGTGGGGGCCAAGGCAGAGGAGGTTAGGTGGATTAGGCTGGCAGGGGAGAGCAGTTAGGATGATCAGGCCAGCAGGCAGAGGTAGTTAGGGACAATCAGGCAGGCAGGCAGGTGAGCAGTTAGGAGCCTGTGGTCCTGGATTGTGAGAGTGATGTCCGACTGCTGGTGTGGGATTGGGACTAAACCAGCAGTTGGACATCCCCTGAGGGGTACTGGATTGGAGAGGGTGCAGGTTGGGCTGAGGACTCCACCCTCCTTCTCCCCCCCATGCACGAATCTCATGCACTGGGCCTCTAGTCTCTCCTATAGGAGGTAATATGCTAATTGTCCTAACGCTGTCCAAGTCACAACCAGGCAAAAGCTGGTGGGTGGGGATGGGGGCAGGGACTTCTGCCCCCAGTGCATGTGCTTGTTGGCCTGCCCAGCACTAATGTCGCTACCTCGGAGGTAGAGGCCACTCCCAACTGGTTGTTTGAGATGGGGGAGGCTGGCCAAGCCTGAGTCTGGCTTTGGCGAGGCCGGTAGGAGCCCAAGGCCACCCCAGCACCTGCAGGTCCAGGGCTGGATGGTGGCTCAGTGGTAGGTGGCATCTCCATGCACGGCATCCGGGTGTGGCTGAGTGGGGCACGGGCCACACTGCAGGCTGCTGCATTGCCGCTGCTGCTCAGTGGGGGCCTGGCAGCCTGGAGACAGAGTGGGTGTGCACAGACTGCTGAGCCTGCTAGCACCATGTGCCCCGCCTTGCCCCGGCCCCTCCCCTGCCTCCAGAGCCAGGCCACAGACCCTGCCCTGTGCTTCAGGCAGAAAGAGGAGGCTCATGGCTCTAGGTGCCCTAGGCCACACGGCCTGTGCCTCCACCTGCATGGCTGGCAGGGACCATAGTGTCTTGGGGAGCTACCTCTGTCCCCGGTAGTGGAACTGGGAGGAGGGTGCTGGATGCAGGGAGGGGACCTCAGCCAGGGTCCTCCTGGCGCCTGGAAGGGGCCTGGCCTGGCCCGATGGAGGCTTAGGAAGTCTGGCTGAGCAGGTACCAGTTCATACCAACTGTTACTCTGCCATCTTCCTCCAGCTCTTCAAGCTAGTCCCCCTGCCCCACTTGCCTGAGGTAATGGGCTCCAGGCGATCTCCCCAAGTGCAGAATGTGGGCCCAGAGATTCAAGGAAGAGTGCCCTGTGGGGCCCAGGTGGGGACCGGTGCAGAACTACCAGGGCAGAGCTGCTTCAGTGTCTTGATGAACTTTGCAACTGACCCAAGGAGGAAACCGAGACGGGAGAGGCCGGGAGCTGTGGATTCCCGTGCTTTAGTCACTTAAAAACAGCCCTGCTTGTAATGTGAGGTGGCTGTATGCTCAGCTGAAAAGTGAGGGGGCTGAACACCACCGTCACAGGGCTCTGGTCAGTCTGAGGCTTGAGCATCCACCAGAAGAAGCAAAAAATGAAGGAAGGTGCACAGAGGAAGGATGGCAATCTAAGGAAATGTGTTTAGATTTTCCCCAGCCCTCTCCCTCTTTCTGCTGCCTACAGAAGCCCTAGGCCTGGCCACAATTCTGTCTCCA
>PVJC01039218.1:0-16374 GCA_004026665.1 Murina feae | reverse complement strand
TGAATGTGGCAGCCAATATTGTCTAGGTGAGTAAAAGACAAGGAAGCTCCTGAGCTGATGTGAAGGACTCCAAAGGTATTTATTTCTATTCCAATTTGCTTCAACTCACTATGTGTGTGCTTACATGTATGCATATGTATTTGTGTGCACAAATATGTGCCCATGTGTTACAAATTCCTGTTCCATAACATGTGGCTGCTGGTTACTAATCTCATAGAACAGGTGTTCTGGCGTTTAGGTGTGCTTAGAGCACCAGTGCGTTGCTTACATCTCCCATGAGTTCTCCATTGACTTTCTAAGCCTGAGTTTTCTTTCTTCTTTTCTTCTTTCCTCTCTTTCTAGAGTCTCTTTCTAAGGATGCTAACAATCATTTCTGTCAAATTTCAATTGGGAATTTTTCCCTCTACGGTCTTCCCCACCCCACACACTGAATAGCACTTTTTCCCCCCCAAGAAAAACTATTATAAATAAAATAATGTTACATGCAATAAACATTAATATTTCAAGAAAGAATGATTTTAAATATAATAATATTACCAAAACTGTACTAACATAGTATAATATCACAAAAGTTTTAGGAAATATTAAAAATCTGCAAATAACAGGATTACTTCTACTATATTCTACTTTTTAAAAAATATTTATTGAGATATGATCAATATATCATAAATTCTACCATTTATAAAGTACAATTCAATGGTTTTAAGTGTTTTCATAGAGTTATGTAAGTATCAGCATGACATATTTTAGAACATCTTCATCACCTAAAAAGAAACCTCATACCCATTAGCAGTCCCTACCACATCCTACTTTTAGCCCAAGGCAGCCACTCCTCTATTTTTTTGTCTCTACAGATTTGCCTTGTTCAAACACTTTGCATAAATTGAATTATACAATATGTGGTTCTCTGTGACTGACTTCATTCATATAGCATAATATTTAGAGGTTTATCTATGTTGTAGCATGTATCATTACTTCACTCCTTTTTATTGCTAAATCACAATACACTGTATCCATTGTACTTTAGAAATACAAGTACTACATGTAATTAAAAATCAGGGAAATGTTGTATGTCACATTATATTATTTTATTATAATTAGCAATTTTTCACTTTTAAAATTATTCCTACAGTCAAACATGCCCAGATATCACAATACCACATATGCATAGGCTCCTATGTAATAAAAGGCTAATATGCAAATTGATTGAATGGTGGAATGATCAGTCACTATCATGTACTGACCACCAGGGGGCATACACTCAATGCAGGAGCTGGCCCCTGGAGGTCAGTGTGCTCCCATAAGGAGAGCGCCACTCAGCCAGAAGCCAGGCTCATGGCTGGCAAGCATGTTGGCGGTGGCAGGAGCCTCTCTCTCCTCGGAAACAGCAATAGGGATGTCTGACTGCTGGCCAGGCTGAAGGATCCCGCACCCCCAAGTGCACAAATTTTGTGCACCAGGTCTTTAGTTTATTTGTAAAATGTTTCAACAATTGTAGTAATATAGAAAGTATAAAACAGTCACGAATATAAAACATTGTAAATGCATAATTTATAATAATAGATAGAGTAAGTCTACTATTTTTGTGCACCTTAGTTTATTATCTTGTGTATCCCTTGGGGTGGACACAATCAACTCCTTTGGAGGCCACTACATAGACTAAGCCTTACACTGACTGTCTCCAACATGAATAGAGTTCTTATTTAAGCTAGATTATTCCCCCAAATGGGAAATATTTACACAAGCAATATCATGGTTAATTATTTAAGTGCCTAAATAAAATAATACCAGTTGATGGGACACTAACAACTTCCTAATCAATTTGAACTAAAGAAAACATGTCATTTTTTTTTTTACAATTTCCTAATGAGAATTGCAAATTGAAGAATCTTAACTGCAATTGCTTTATTTTTCTCATCTGCCAAGTGAGTATATTATACTATATGTGCTATATGACCAATTCCAGTTCTAGTGTGCTTTGATTTTATTAGAGATAGCAAATATATTTCACATATTGTAATAAATTTTATATTATATAAAAGTAATTTTGGGAAGGATCATTTGGCTATCATTATGAGATCTGAGGAAGAAGTGGGCTTTGGATATATAGTGAGCAAATGAGACTGGATTCTTGTTAAAATTTAAGAACAGTGTGGAGCAGATGCAGGATTGGGACTCTATCAGGGGTGTAATGGGAGAATACCTTTAAGCAAGGTAAAATGTAGATATCTTGCTTGAGATCCTCATGACCAGCTTGGATTAAGGGTGCACAAGAACACCAAAAAAGCACAATGTAATGAGAACTATTAAGGCACAAATCCAGAAACAAAAAAGCATATAGCAGCCAGCTGGAAACTAGGCATTCTATAGGAACTGAGGGAAAGAAACACCTGCAAAAGCACTTTGCTCCGTTGGGATGAAGACAGAGAACCAAAATCCAACAGACTAATCTAAACATTGGAGGTAGTACTATAACCACTAGTAGTAACAACAACAAAATCTGATCATCTTATAATAGCTAAATTTGCTTTAATCGGGACATTTCTAATATACCTCAAGCAGAGTAGCCCAGAGTCCTAAAGGAGCACAATTATATAGATGCACTTAAATTGGAATAATAGTGTGGTTATAAGAACAGTGTCTAGGGGAATCTGAAAAATGAAGGGTAGAAAGGTTAACTCAAAACATATGAGACTTATGAGGCATAAGTTGTTTTCAGCTAGGGAATGTTGGATGTGGCAAATATTGTTTTTATTTGGAGAAGAGCTATGGAAAAGATGAAAAGAAGGTTATAACAATATTTTTTGCTTTGTTATTCTGTAGATTAAGGAGTTATGGATAGTGTAAATAGCACAATGGTGACAGAATTCATCCTCCTTGGTCTGACCCAGTCTCAAGATGCTCAACTCCTGGTCTTTGTGCTAGTTTTAATTTTCTACCTCATCATCCTCCCTGGAAATTTCCTCATCATTTTCACCATCAGGTCAGACCCTGGCCTCACAGCTCCCCTCTACTTCTTTCTGGGAAACTTGGCATTCCTGGATGCATCCTACTCCTTCATTGTGGCTCCCAGGATGCTGGTGGACTTCCTCTCTGAGAAGAAGGTAATCTCCTACAGCGGCTGCATCACTCAGCTCTTTTTCTTGCACTTCCTTGGAGCAGGAGAGATGTTTCTTCTTGTTGTGATGGCCTTTGACCGCTACATAGCCATCTGCCGTCCTTTACACTATTCAACTGTTATGAACCCTAGAGTCTGCTATGCCTTGCTGTTGGCTCTGTGGCTAGGAGGCTTTACTCATTCCATTGTACAAGTGGCTCTTATTCTCAACTTGCCCTTCTGTGGCCCAAATCAGCTGGATAACTTTTTCTGTGATGTGCCACAGGTCATCAAGCTGGCCTGCACAGACACCTTTGTGGTAGAGCTCCTGATGGTCTCCAATAGTGGCCTGCTCACCCTCCTATGCTTCCTGGGGCTTCTTGCCTCCTATGCAGTTATCTTGTGCCATGTAAAGGGGCACTCCTCTGAAAGGAAGAATAAGGCTTTTTCCACATGCACCACACACATTATCATTGTGTTTCTCATGTTTGGACCTGCCATCTTCATCTACACTCGCCCCTTCAGAGCTTTCCCAGCTGACAAAGTGGTTTCCCTCTTTCACACAGTGATCTTTCCTTTGATGAATCCTGTGATTTATACCCTACGCAATCAGGAAGTGAAAGCTTCCATGAGGAGGTTATTGAGTCAGAACAGGGTTTTCTGAATGGAACCAAAGAATGAGAAAAGGTCCAGTTTGATTAATTAAATAATGTATTCATTATGCACTGAATCAGTCAACCATTTGGCAAATATTGTGTTCATTAAGCACTTCCAATTTTCAGACACTATTATAGTTGTATGAATAACACAGGTAAGATTCCCAGTCTCCTATGGTTACATTCAAGTACATAAAGAGAGATTAAACCACTAAATTTAAAAAGAAAACACCATAATATTAAAATGAGATAGGGCTCTGAAACAAATCAAAAGCAATACTATGATAGAATTTGACTGTGAAATGATAGATACTTTACTTTTGGTTGTTAAGCAAGGTCTTGAGTGGTATTTTAACTGCTATCCAGATGACTTGAAAGAAACAGCCATGCAATTACCTGGAGACAGAAATATCTGGGCAGAGATGATGACCAGCACAAGTACACATAGATCTTATGAGCCTGGAACATTTGAAGGCCATAAAGAGATATAGAGGATCTATAATGCACTTAATGAAAGTGGAAGTGGCAGGAAATGAAATTGGAGAAGTTGGTAGAGAAACATCTTGTATTTTAGGTGATGGTAAGATTTTAAATTTATTCAAATATTAAAAGAGAAACCATTAAAACACATTAAGCAAAAATCACTACCTAATGTTTCCTATTTGACTTAGGCAACAACCTGAAGATTCTGAACAAAGGGCTATATGTTGCAAAGTATTATTAAGTAGAAAGTATCATGCTATTAAGTACTTTTTATGGACACTTATTAAAGGTCTAGTTACTTTTTGCTAATTCAGTGGAGAGAGCAAACAAAGGCTGTTATATTCCATGGGGCACTGTTATAAAACTATTTAACTTTCTATTTTAAAGTTTTGGAGAGTTTGTGGTTATTCCTAATAGTTATTTTTTTACATATTAGAGAGGAATTTGAATTTACCCAAAAATCTTTTCACCTTGAATGCAACGATGATAGAAATTTGGTGTGACAATCATTATTTGGTTACAGATAACTAAACCATTCTGGTTATTTTTTAAACGGGAATAATATTAGGCATTGACAAAATCATGAAAATACCTATAAGAATAGCCTTTAATGTGGCAACCAGTAGCAAACCTCAGGACATTACCAACAAATTAGTATACATAGGTAGTTACTGTTCACATGGCAATTTTGGAGCTGAGAAATACAGAAGTCCCTTTTATTTTTTGCTGTTTCCAGAGTCACAGCACCTGAAAATACTCCAGAGCTGCTTTAGTACCACTAGCTATGCCCGTAAAAATGGAAGCCTGCATTCTGTTATCTTTATGCCCATGTCCATTATTCCTAAATTTAAATCTCACATAAGTGAATCAGAACTCCTGAGAGTACATCAGGATTCAATTTTAATCATAGAGGGCTACGGATGAACCAGAGATAGACTGAGTCTTACGAAGGCTGCAAATAGGCTTAAATCCAAACTCTGTCTGGATAGAGCAGAGTGTCTCAACCTTGGCATTATGGATGTTTTGGGCCACACAATTCTGTGCTGTGAGAGATTTTCCTGTGCACTATAGAATGCTTAGCAGCAATCCTGACTTCCACTTACTAGCTGTCACTAGAATCTCCTCTGCTGTAACATCAAAAGTATCCCTACATTTTGCATTCCTCTAAAAAGCAAATTTGCCCCCGTGAGACACACTGGATTAAAAGAATGAACCTCCACTATATGGATCTAGTAGTGAGAGGAGTGAATTATCTTTTGGGGAACCCTATATACCTTTAAAATGTTAATGAAATGTCCATAATTTAATAGAAAATCACTAGAAATAGCAAAAGATAGAAATACATTATCAAAATAATAAGAGAAAAAGAGAGAGGTAACTAAAATATAAGCACATGTTATCTTTTGAAAGTGAATAAAAGTAACATTATAATTACAATAATGAGTATGTTCCAAATAATAGAAGAAAAATGTAGTAAATAGGTAAAAAAAAAAAAAAGAATTTGAACAGAGAGTTAGAATCTATAGAAAGAATTCAATGAAAATTTTAGAGGGGAAAAAATCTAAATTCATTAGATGACTTTAAAATTAGATTAAACACAGGAGAAGACTAAAGAATGAACTGGAACTTAAGTCAATAGAAAATAATAAAATCGAAATGCAAGAATGAAAAACACAGAAAAGGACATTAGAGATATGTGAGATAGAATAAACATGTCTTGTAGATGTACAATTGAAATCCAAGTAGTCTAGAGAATTGAGGGAATGGGAGAAATGCAATATTTGAAGATGAACATTTAAAAATTGATAAAAGCCATAAATTTATAGGTTGATCCCTTCCATCCTCCAACCTCCCCTGCCTTCCCTCTGAGGTTTGATGGTCAGCTCAATGCTTCTATGTCTCTGGGTCTATTTTGGTTCATCAGTTTATGTTGATCATTGGATTCAACACATGAGTGAGATCATGTGTTATATATCTTTCTCTAACTAGCTTATATGCATAACCCAAGGACACAAACAGTGGGTGGTGAAGGCTTCAGGTGAGAGGGGGGTGAGAGAGGGGAATGGGGGGAAAGGGAGACATATGTAATACTTTCAAGAATAAACATTTATTGTTAAAAAGACATAAATCCACATATACAAACACTCAGAGTACCACAAGCAGAATAAAAAACAATAGAAGTCACAAACACATCAATGTAAGAAAGATAGGGGAAAATCTTAAAGCATCTGGGGTGTGAAAATGCATGCTGATTTGAAAAGAACAATGGTAGGACTAACAGCTTTTTTATAACAGAAACGTGAGAGCCAAAGATAATGGAGAGACATATTTAACATGCTAAAAGAGAACAATCTAAAAGTCTATATGAGTGGCACAATTTATCATAATAAGATTTGGAAACAGCCTAAGTGCTCATCAGCAGATGAGTGGATTAAAAAACATCTACACGATGGAATACTATGCTGTGGTAAAAAAAGAAGGAATCCTTACCATTTGCAACAGCACGGATGGAACTGGAGAACATTATGCTAAATGAAATAAGCCAATCAGAGAAAGATAAATATCACATGATCTCACTCATTTATGGAATACTAACGGCCTGGTGCATGAAATTTGTGCATGGGAGGGAGGGTGTCCCTCAGGGTCTTCAATCTGGGACCACTCAGCGGGTGTTTGGATCCCTGTGGGATTGGGCCTAAACTGGCCGTCAGACATCACTCTTGCAATCCGGGACCACTGGCTCCTAACCACTCACCTACCTCCCTGTCTGATTACCCTTAACCATTCTTCCTACTGACCTGATCACCCCCAACTGTCCCCCCCTGCCAGCCAGCTTTCCCCCAACTGCCCCCCTCCTGACAGCCTGATTGCCCCTAACTGCCTCTGCCTTGGCCCCACCACCATGGCTTTCTCCATAAGAATGTAAGAAAGGTCTCCTGGTCTAATTAGCATATTACTCTTTTATTAGTATAGATGATGTAAGTACATCATAACAGAGACTGCGTGGTAAGGCCTAAGACATCCCTCTATTAAAGAAACCAGGGGCCATATTGTCACACACTGATTTGGTGAATATCTCCAGTGCTTTCTCTAGCCTTGAGTAGTGTTTCTGTGGGTTCCCAGGTGACAGAATTTCTACCAATGACCCGCAGGGCCCATCTGAAGAGACACTGACAATAGACACCGCACTGGCTTATCTGACTCTCATATTTGTTTTATTTTGTTCATTTGTTTGTTCTTACAGTGGAATCTTTGTCTGACATGCCAGACTTGGACCGTTTCACATTGACAAAAAGATCTGAGTCTCTAGGCCCCCCAACAAGATGGCCTCTGCAAGGCCTCCTGGGAGATTTGACAACTGCCTGTGGGGACCATGGAGAATGGACCCGTCCTCTCCTCGGACAAACAGTTGGCAGGAGTCACACGTTTCCCAACATTTAGGATCCAGGCAACATTGTGATGGGGTCCAGAGTGACTGGTGTCCGAGGTGGGCAGACTCCAGTGGGCCCCGTGTCCTGCCTCATGTCAATGTTTCCTCTCTGTTGTGGGAAAGGTTTGACTGCTCCTAGCAGCCCAGCCTGGGAGCTGGGATGTGGCTCCTGCGGCTCCCTGGGGCCTGTCCTGCTTGGTCGTGGCAGCCTCTGAGGGAGGCCCCCTTGGGGACTGGAGAAGCCATGGCAAGGAGCCAGCATGGCCTCCAGGACCTTAGGGGGTATCTGTCTACAGCCAGCATGCAGCTGGGCCTCTAGTCAGTCCCCAGGACGGGTTCTGCCAACGCCCCAATGATCGCGGGCCAGAAGGCTCCCGCTAGCCACAGCCTTGCACAGCGTGTGAGAGCTGGAGCAGAGGGTCTGCTAAGCTGCCACACTCTGACCACAGGACCTGTAAGATCTAGGCCTGCTGTTGGCTGAGTCCACGGGGGTTGTACTGAACCCGCTGCCCTCTGCCACCACTTCCTCTCTCCTGCAGCACCGCTGTCTGCATGCCCAGCTCCGGTGTTCCTGCACCACTCAGTGTCCCCCCCCCCCATGTATTCTTGAGTGCACCTCGCTTTCTGAAGTGCTGGCCTCACCCTCCCCCCGCCACTTTCTCTCCACTTGCTCGCTCATTGGCCACAGAGCCTCTGACCCCATCCCCCTGGCGGCCAGTTTCCATCCTCCTGTAGCGAAGGCCCACACACATGGGCTGACAGCAGCGCACGCTGATGGACTTGCAGTTCTGTCGGTGGGGACACATTGGCACTGGGTGTGGTAGGCGCATCTCTTCCCAGGGGCTCGGGAGAATCACTGGCTTCACGTCCAGCCTCTTCCTTCAGCACTAACAGCCGAGCCCTCACACTTCCTCAGGTCCTCCTTCTGCCTCCCTCTGCCCTGTGCCAGGACTCCCGCGATCACAGAGGCCCAGGGATTCAGGGCACCCTCCCGCCTCAGTCAGCTGAGGCACCATCACAATTCCACCCCCTTAGCTTTGCGTGTGGCCCTGTAACACCTGGGGACGGGATGCAAATTTCACAGCTGAAATGCACAGAATGCTCACATCTAAGGGCTCTGCTCCTTGTGGGCTCCCTGGCACTGGGCACGACCTCAAGATGTATTTTAAGGGGGGGGCATTTGATGGTTCACAAGCCACATCACGAAAATGACGGCTGGGTCCACCTTCTTGGGAAAACGTCTCCCAGTTTGGCATTCAGGGTTCACACCCTCTTACTCTCTTCTCATAACCTGAAGGGGTTGGATGATGAGCTGAGCAGTGAGAGTGCCAGAGCCCCTCACAGCCTGTGCCAGGCCTGCAGGGCGGGAGCCATCGGGGCAGCCACTGCATCAGGGGCTTCCCATAACTGCCAGGGTAAAAGGTGAAGGGAGGGATAAAACAGAAAGTATCATTTCTTGAGTCTAAGAAGAGATCATCAAAATAGTACAGTTGAAAAAGTGGGAAGGCAAGTACAGTCAATAGTCCATCACTTAATTCTTTCCTCCTCATTACTTTTGCACAACAATCTTTAGCTCATAGATGTCTTCACTATATATATAATTATATATGTGTGTGTGTGCGTGAGTGTATAATTATATTCATGCCACTAGCCTACTACTTTTTACACCATCAGTCTGGGAGAGGATCCAGACCAACATTCAAAAAGACTCTCTATTACCTTATTTAAAGACTTATTTGTCCCCCAATGATTACTTAACTAAAATTATAATTCTTGTTTAATTGGTGTTCTTAGAGTAGTAGCCCTTTCTGCTATAATTCAGCATCCTGGTTTGAGACATGGATGTTTAACTATCTTTCTCAGCCACACCAGCAATCCCTCTGATATATACATATGTAAGTTTTTTTAAGATGGCAACTCATTTTAATTTGCATATCTTTAATGTTTAAAGATTTTGAACATTTTTTCCCGAATCCAAATATTTATACCCTGATAAACCAGAAAATGCAAGTGGCTATGAGCAAATTATGCTTCCTATGCAGAATTTCTAAATTTAAGCACAATAAAATTAGCACTACTTTCTAATACTATGCTAACAGAACTTGAATAGATTATACATAACACATGATTTCACTTTTCTTATATTAAAAGTAGAGGCCGAGTGCACAAAAATTTGTGCACTCAGGGAGTGGGGGTCCCTCAGCTCGGCCTGTGCCCTCTTGCAGTCTGGGACACCTCTGGGGAGATGTCCACATGCTGGCATGCCTGGCCAGCCTGGGTGAGGGGCTGAGAGCCATTTTCAGGCTGCCCACAGCCCCTTCAGGGTCCATTTCAATATTACTCTTTTATTAGATTAGATTGACACTATTACAGATGTCCCTATTTTTCCCTCCTTTGTCCACAAACACTGAACCCCAACTCCCCTTTCCCTCTGGTTATCATCACATTGTTGCCTGTGTCTAGGATATACAGATGCATGATAGACATTAAGAAAAGATGCTCAACATCACTAATCATCAGAGAGATGCAAATTGAAAATACAATGAGATATTACCTCACACCTGCCAGAATGACTACCACCAATAAATCAATAAACAATTGCTGGCAAAGCCTTTTTTAAAAGAAAGGATTTATTGAGCCATAAAGAATGACATCTTGGGACATGAAGTCTAAACCACAAGCAGCAGCAGTAGGTAGAAAATGCAATGTGTCCATTGTCAAAGAGTTGAAGAGCACTTAAAATTTTTAACTTATGGATTGATTTTTATTTTTTTATTTTTTGTAGCATTTTTTCTATTTTATTTTAATATATATATATCTAAACTAATAAAAGCGAAATATTAAAATTAACCATTTCTCTGAGACAAGGTAAGCCACGCCCACCAGCCAATCAGAGCGGCTATATGAAAATTAGCCCAGCCAACATGGAGGCCGCCACTCAAGGACCTGAGTAAAGGGCTGTTTCCATTGCGGCAGGAGCGAAAGTGAAGCTGCGGCCTCTCCACTTAAACTGGCTCTAGCGAAACACAGATTTGAAACATTTGAAACAATATAATAATCATATAATTCTCAGGAGCTGAAGGAAAGAGCAGCTCCGGCCTAACCAGTAAAAGTAACAATTGTTTCATTATAGACGCTGCAAGGTGAGGCAGAGGAGGCTTCGTTAGTTAGAAGGCCACCTTAAAGGAACAGTGTATCAATTATAGAAGATAACCCCAGGCCTTCAAGGAACAGTATCAATTATAGGAGAAAAAACTCCAGAACCTGCGTCCAGCCAGCCTTGCTGGGACATTGGGTCAATGGGAGCTGTGGGCAGCCTGAAAGCCCCTCACCCAGGCTGATCAGGCACGCCAGCAGGTGGACATCCCCCGAGGGGTCCCAGACTGCGAGAGGGCACAGGCCGGGCTGAGGGACCTCCCGAGTGCACAGAGCGGCTGCAGGGCAGGACAGCGCAGGACCCAGGACCGGTGCGTGGGAAAGAGGCAGTGGGAGGGTCTTGGCCTGCTTGGTGGCTGCCCAGGCCCTTGCAGGGCACCCGGGAGTGGGAAAGCAAGGCTGCAGGGGCCGGGATCTTGCTTGGCAGCTCCCCAGACCCCTTGGCAGCACTGGGAAGTGGGAAAGGAAGGCAGCACGGGATGGGTGAGTGGGAAAGAGTTGGTGGCCTGCTTGGTGGCTTCCCAGGTTCCTTCTGGGGATCAGAGAGCAGGAAAAGGCTGGCCTGACCACAAGGCGGGGTTTTACCTGCTTTCTGGTGGATGGAGGAAGATGGGCAGTAGGCAAGCTTGGGAGACAGGCCGCACCCAGCCCTGGTCATAGCTCAAAAAAGAGAACAACATGCAGGGGAGGGCAAGAGTCTGAGAGATCATCATAGAGGGGGTGCCTGCTCCAAGCCTCCACAGTGTGCCTGGGGGCAGGCCCCCGGCAGGTAGACACACACAGGAGGACTGCTCCGAGCCTCAGATGCGGCTGGGGACAGGTCCCCAGGGGCCACACACACACACACACACACACACACACACAAAAGGCGCCTGGCAGACTGGGGCCATCATAGGACATCCACTGAGGGGTCCCAGACTGTGAGAGGGCACAGGCCAGGCTGAGGGACTCCCTCCACCCCGAGTGCACAAATTTTTGTGCACCAGGCCCCTAGTATATATATATATATATTACATAAAGTATTCTAAAGATTAGTACATATATCTCTTTTTTCCCCTTGCCCATGTCCCAGCCTCCCCTTCGCCCCAGTGTTTTGTGTCCATTTGTTATGCTTAAATGCATGCATAAAAGTCTTTTGGTTGATCTATTATCCCCCTCCCCTTGCAACCTTCCCTGTCCTTGTTGCTGTAATTTGACAGTCTGTTTGATGCTGCTCTTCCTCTGTATCTATTTTTGTTCACCAGTTTATAATGGTTATTATTATCCATAGATGAGTGAGGACATGTGGTATTTTTCTTTCATTGACTGGCTTATTTCACTTAGCATTATGGTCTCCATTTCCATCCATGCTGCTGTAAATGGTAAGAATTCCTTCCTTTTTACAGCAGCATAGTATTCCATTGTGTAGATGTACCACAGCTTTCTAATCCATTCATCTGATGATGTATACTTAGGCTGATTCCAAATCTTAGCTATGGAAAATTCTGCTGCTATGAACATAGGGGTGCATATATCCTTTCTGATTGGTGTTTCTGCTTTCTTGGGATATATTCCTAGAAGTGGGATCACTGGGTCAAATGGCAGTTGCATTTGTAGATTTTTGAGGAAACTCCATACTGTTCTCCACAGTGGCTGCACCAGTCTGCATTCCCACTAGCAGTGAACGAGGGTTCCTTTTTCTCTGCATCCTCTCCAGCACTTGTCTTTTGTTGATTTGGTGATGATAGCCATTCTGACAGGTGTGAGATGGTACCTCATTGTTATTTTGATTTGCATCTCTTGGATCATTAGCGACTTTGAGCATGTTTTCATATGTCTCTCAGCCTTATTTACATCCTCTTTTGAAAAGTGTCTATTTAGATCTGTTGCCCATTTTTTGATTGGGTTGTTTATCTTCCTTTTGTTAAGTTGTATGAGTTCCCTGTAAATGCTGGAAATTAAACCTTTATCAGAGATATCATTGGCAAATATATTATCCCATGGAGTGGGTTTTCTTATTGTTTTGTTGGTTTCTTTTGCTGTGCAGAAGCTTTTTATTTTGATATAGTCCCATTCATTTATTATCCCTTTAGTTTCCATTGCCCTAGGAGCTGCCTCAGTGAAGAAATTCTTTCGGCATATGTCTGGGTGAGATTTTGCTACCTGTGGAATCCTCTAGTATTTTTATGGTTTCCTTTCTTATGTTTAAGTCCTTTATCTATTTGGAGTTTATTTTTGTGTATGGTGTAAGTTGGTGGTCTAGTTTCATTTTTTTGCATCTATCTGTCCAAATTTCCCAGCATCATTTATTGAAGATACTGTTTTGGCTCCATTGTATGGTCTTTCCTCCTTTTTCAAATATTAATTGAGTGTAGTGGTTCGAGTCAATTTCTAAGTTCTCTTTTCTATTCCATTGGTCTATATGTCCTTGTGCCAGTACCAAGCAGTTTTGAGAACAGTGGCTTTGTAATACAACTTGATATCTGGAATTGAGATCCCTCCTACTTTGTTCTTCTTTCGCAGGATCACCGCAGCTATTTGGGGCTTTTTTTTTATTTTAGATGAATTTTTGCAGAGTTTTCTAGATCTGTGAAATATGCTGTTTGTATTTTAATGGGGAGTGCATTGAATCTATAGATTGCTTTGGGTAGTATGGACATTTTGATGATTTTGAGTCTACCAATCCATGAACACGGAATGTTCTTCCCATTGTTTATGTCTTCCTCTATCTCTTTTTTCAGAGTACTATAGTTTTCTGATGATAGACCTTTTACATCCTTGGTTAAGCTTATTCCTAGGTATCTTAAATTTTTTGGTGCAATGGTAAATGGGATTGTTTTTTTAATTTCTCTTTCTCTAAGTTCACTACTGGCATATAAAAATGCCATAGATTTCTTGATGTTAATTTTGTATCCTGCTACATTACCATATTCATTTATTAGGTCTAATAATTTTTTTATAGAGTCTTTAGGCTTTTCTAAGTACAGTATCATTTCATCTGCGAATAATGACAATTTTACTTCTTCTTTTCTGATTTGGATGCCTTTTATTTCTTCTTCTTGCCTGATCGCATTGGCTAGCACTTCCAGTACTATGTTGAACAGGAGTGGTGAAAGTGAGCATCCCTGTCTTGTCCCTGTTCTTAAGGGAAATGGTTTTAGTTTTTGCCCATTGAGTATGATGTTGGCTGTGGGTTTGTCATATAAGGCTTTTATTATGTTGAGGTATGATCCCTCTAGTCCCACTTTGCTGAGAATTTTTATCAGGAAAGGGTGTTTGATTTTGTTAGATGCCTTTTTTGCATCAATCGATATGATTATGTGATTTTTGTCTCTAAATTTGTTTATGTGATATATCGTGTTTATTGAATTGCGGATATTGTACCAGCCTTGCATTCCTGGAATAAATCCCACTTGGTCATGGTGTATGATCTTTCTAATGTAATGCTGGATCTGGTTTGCTAGAATTTTGTTGAGGATTTTAGCATCTATGTTCATCAGGGCTATTGGCCTGTAATTCTTTCTTTTTTTTTTTTATTATTGCTTAAAGTATTACATCAAATGATAGATATACCTCCATTTTTTCCCCTTTCCTTTCCCCCCGTCCTCCTTAACCCCCAGTTTCTTCTGTCCATTGATTATGCTCCTATGCATGCATGCAGGTCCTTCAGTTGATCTCTTAATTCCCCCCCAACCATCCCCAGCCTTCCAGCTGTAGGATGATAGTCTGTTCAAAGCTGTTCTGTCTCTGTATTTGTTATGTTTATCATTTTTATAATGGTCTTTATTATCCATAAATAAGTGAGGTCATGTGCTAGTTTTCTTTTATTGACTGGCTTATTTCATTTAGCATAATGCTCTCCAGTTCCATCCATGCTGTGGCAAATGTTAAGAATTCCTTCCTTTTTACAGCAGCATAGTATTCCATTGTGTAGATGTACCACAGTTTTCTAATCCATTCATCTGCTGATGGGCACTTAGGCTGTTACCCAGTTTTAGCTATGGCAAATTGTGCTGCTATGAACATAGGGATGCATATATCTTTTCTGATTGGTGTTTCTGGCCTCTTGGGATATATTCCCAGGAGTGGGATCACAGGGTCAAATGGGAGTTCTATTTCCAATTTTTTGAGAAAACTCCTAACCGTCTTCCACAGTGGCTGCACCAGTCTGCATTCCCACCAGCAGTGCAGAAGGGTTTTTTTTTCTTCACATCCTCTCCAGCACTTGTCCTTTGTTGTTTTGTTGATGGCAGCCATTCTGGCAGGTGTGAGATGATACCGCATTGTTGTTTTGATTTGCATCTCTCGTATAATTAGTGACTTTGAGCATGTTTTCATATGCCTTCTGTATGTCTTTTTTTGAAAAGTGTTTATTTAGGTCCATTGCCCATTTTTTGATAGGATTGTTTATCTTTCTTTTGTTAAGTTGTATGAGTTCCCTGTAAATGTTGGCTATTAAGCCCTTGTCGGTGATATCATTGGCGAATATGTTCTCCCATGCAGTGGGCTTTCTTGTTGTTTTGTTGATGGTTTCCTTTGCTGTGCAAAAGCTTTTTATTTTAATGTAGTCCCATTTGTTTATTTTCTCTTTAGCTTCTGTTGCCCTAGGAGCCGTATCAGTGAAGAAATTCCTTCGGCACATGTTTGCAATTTCGCTGCCTGTGTATTCCTCTAGTGTTTTTATGGTTTCCCGTCTTACGTTTAAGTCCTTTATCCATTTTCAGTTTACTTTTGTGTATGGTGTAAGTTGGTGGTCTAGTTTCATTTTTTTGCATGTATCTGTCCAATTTTCCCAACACCATTTATTGAAGAGACTGTCTTGACTCCATTGTATGCTATTGCCTCCTTTATCAAATATTAATTGGGCATAGTGGTTCGGGTCTATTTCTGGATTCTCTATTCTATTTCATTGATCTATATGTCTGTTCTTGCACCAGTACCAAGCTGTTTTAAGAACAGTAGCTTTGTAATATAGCTTGATATCTGGTATGGAGATCCCACCTACTTTGTTCTTCTTTTTCAGGATCACTTTAGCTATTCGGGGTCTTTTTTTATTCCAGATGAATTTTTGGATAGTTTGTTCTAAGTCTGTAAAATATGCCGTTGGTATTTTAATGTGAAGTGTGTTGAATTTATAGATTGCTTTCGGTAGTCTGGACATTTTAATGATGTTGGTTCTACCAATCCATGAACATGGTATATTCTTCCATCTGTTTAGGTCTTCCTCTATCTCTTTTTTCAGTGTCCTGTAGTTTTCTGAGTAGAGGTCTTTTACTTCTTTAGTTAAGTTTATTCCTAAGTATCTTAATTTTTTTGGTGCAGTGGTAAATGGGATTGCTTTTTTAGTCTCTCTTTCTATAAGATCACTATTGGTATATAGAAATGCCATAGATTTCTTGGCATTAATTTTGTATCCTGCTACACTGCCAAATTCATTTATTAAGTCTAATAGTTTTTTAATAGAGTCTTTTGGGTTTTCTATGTACAGTATCATGTCATCTGCAAATAAGGACAGTTTTACTTCTTCTTTTCCAATTTGAATGCCTTTTATTTCTTCTTCAGATCGGAAGAGC
>PVJC01039217.1:0-16378 GCA_004026665.1 Murina feae | reverse complement strand
ATGGGAAATAACCAAAAAAATTTACATATGGACTTTTTAAAATATTTACACTGAAGAAAAAGAAATCATACAGAAGGACTTTAATTATCTGCATCTTTGCAGAAATTAATTTATGATCAAATATAGATTGTGCTTAGAGATAATTTGGATTCTTTAAAATGCAGGATATTTATATACTCTGATAACAGCAATTAGAAGATAGAATATTCTGCATACTGAAAAAAACACAACTAGAGAAACATAATAAGAAATACATGAGAGAACAGAAGCAATGAGTAACAAATTCAACAGTCCTGAAAGAAACTTCAGCATAGTTAACTATAAGAAAGCATTCTCAAGAAAGACAATGTTATTGGATAAAATGATTCAAACTTCATAGAATGCCAGATCCCCATTATTCTATTAAATTATAAATATGATCAATCATTAAAAATTGCATTTTAAAAAGCTGAACAAGTTGATTTTTAAAATTGATTTAGAAGAATAAATATGCAAGAATTGCCTTGGAAACACAGAAAACAGGTGGGCAGTGATATATTAATGTATAAACTATAAATTAACTAGTGTGCTTATAAGTTAAAAATTAGTATATTAATAGAAAAAAGATATATTTTAAAAGATTAAAAATAGATTTAAATGCATCAGGGAATTTAATCTATGGCAAAGGTGGGGAGGAGGCAATTTTAATAAATACAGCAGGGACAAATGTATATCCAGGAAGAGAAGTATAAAACTGTACTAAATTCTATAATACAATAATATAAATATCAAATGCATTTAAAGTCCAAAAAAATAAGTTAAAAATCAAACTATGCAAACAATATATCAGTTTGTAGTTAGGGAATATAGAAAACTTTTTTATGACTTGAAGTTCAAAATCCATAAAGAAAAAGCTTTATATACATATGTATCTAGATATACATGTATATAGGTGTTAAATGCATTCATTAAAATTAAAATATTGTTGACAAAAATTATAAAATAAAATAATGCATTCATTAAAAATGAAAATGAAGGAGAAACCAAGATGGCAGCATAGTTAAACACCGGAATTGCTGCCTCGCACAACCATTTCAAAACCACAAAGAAAAGAATAAAAGGACACCACCCAGACCCACAGGAAGGCTGGCTGAGTGGAAATTCTACAACAAGAAAGAGACTGAGACTCAGAGGAGGTGCAGAAATAAAGTGCAGAGGTACAGAGGTGCGCGCGAAGGGGCTTGTGGAAAGGGCTAGCAGCATTTTGTACCAGAGGGTGACACAAGCTCCCGAGGGCTCTGAACTCCAGTTCCAGGTGACTTTCTGGGGACTCAGAATCATATGGGAAGGAGCTGGACTGTCTGGCACTGTCTGGCATCGTCTGGCACTGAGAGGAACTCCAGAGCGGCTTGAGACCTGGTGCCTCCTAGGGCAGGGCTGAGAATCAACCATAGCTGGTTGCTTCACCCTGTAGATTCCCTGAGACCCTGCCCCACCCAAGCTGAGCGCAGAGGCTTTTGCATATAAAAGGCTGGGAAACCTCAGGCAGAAGCTAAAATAGCACCTCCTTAGAGATCCAAGAGCCAGTGTACCCAGGGGTCAGAGCGAGACCACCCAGTCTACAACTCCTCAGACCCATAAGGGACACACTCAGGGGGCAGACTCAGTGGGCACCAAAGCCCCCCTGGAGCAAGTCTTGCCGCATAAGGGTGTCTCCAGCACAGAAGTTCTCCCACCATTGACACAGCTGATTCTCACAGCCAAGTGGCCTGGAGGTCAATTCCTCTCAGTGATACCAACAACAATCAAGGCTTAGCTACAACAAGACTGTGCACAAAACCAACAAAGCAGTGCACCAAGAGTATCCACCTCAGGTAGTTGAGGAGACAGAGCCACTGGGCCCTATAGGACAAGTAGCACAGAAAGCCACTCTATCAATGTAGGGAAGCAGTCAAAATGAAGAGACAAAGAAACAGGTCACAAATGACAGAAATGGAGGAAAGCAAATGACTGGATGTAGAGTTCAAAACCACAATTATAAGGCTTTTCAAGAATTTTCTAGAGGCCGTCGATAAATTTATTGAGACCCTTGAGGATATAACAAAGGACCAGCTAGAAATTAAGCATACACTGACTGAAATAAAGAATAATATACAGAGATCCAACAGCAGACTAGAGGATTGCAAGAATCAAGTCAAAGATTTGAAATACAAAGAAGAAAAAAACACCCAATCAGAAAAGCAAAAAGCAAAAAGAATCCAAAAATATGAAGATAGTGTAAGGAGCCTCTGGGACAACTTCAAGCGTACTAACATCAGAATTATAGGGGTGCCAGAAGAAGAGAGAGAGAGAAAGGTATTGAAAACCTATTTGAAGAAATAATGACAGAAAACTTCCCCTATCTGGTGAAAGAAATAGACTTACAAGTCCAGGAAGCACAGGGAAACCCAAACAAAAAGAATCCAAGGAGGACCACACAAAGGCACATCATAATTAAAATGCCAAGGGCAAAAGACAAAGAGAGAATCTTAAAAGCAGCAAGAAAAACTCAGTCAGTTACCTACAAGGGAGCACCCATACGACTGTCAGCTGATTTCTCAACAGAAACTTTGCAGGCCAGAAGGGAGTGGCAAGAAATATTCAAAGTGATGAATAGCAAGAACCTACAACCAAGATTATTTTACCCAGAAAAGCTATCATTCAGAATTGAAGGTCAGATAAAGTGCTTCACAGACAAGAAAAAGCTAAAAGAGTCCATCACCACCCAACCAGTATTATATGAAATGCTGAAAGGTATCCTTTGAGAAGAGGAAAAAGAAGAAAAAGTAAAGATAAAAATTATGAACAACAAATACATACCTATCAACAAATGAACCTAAAAATCAAGTGAATAAAAAAAAATCTGGTGAACAGAATAAACTGGTGAATAGAATAGAATTAGAGGCATAGAAAGGGAGTGGACTGACAATTTACAGGGGGAAAGGGGTATTGGGGGTGTGGGAAGAGACTGGACAAAAATCGTACACCTATGGATGATGACAGTGGGGGGGCAATAAGGGAAGAGGGTGGGTGGGAACTAGGAGGAGGGGAGCTATGGGGGAAGAGGAACGACTATAATAATATGAATAAAGATTTTTAAAAAATAAAAATGAAAAATGACAAAAATGTATTTGTAACATAGAAAGTTTTAATATTCCTAATATATGCAATGTTTCTAAATATTGAGACCAATAACTTGATGAAAAATGGGTTTAGTGTATAAAAGTACAGAATAAGTAATGAAAACATTCCCAAGAGTATGAAAAGGTGTTTAGTCTAGCTCATATTTATAATATGATACAAATTTCAAATTGCATTGATATGCCATTTACCATATATCAAATTCAGAATGTTCAAAGGTTAAATAACATACTATGATTTTAAGGTTGTTCCAAAGAGAGACTGAAACTTTCTCACATTGTTGGTGGCGCTGCAAAATGGAACAATCACTACTGTTGCTGCAATATCTAGCTAAATTATGTATAAATCCAACTTCTAGGAATCTACTCTAACATACAATGTAAAAATATAAAATATAAAAATTTTGCATCATTCATAGACAAAACAAAAAAAGACCAGGACCTATGTTATGTCCACCCAACAGAATACTATGTGTTCTTTATTTTATTTTTAAAATGTATTTTTATTGATTTCAGAGAAGGAGAGAGAGAGAGAAACATCAATGATGAGACAGAATCACTGATTGGCTCCCTCATGCATGTCCCTCACTGGCAATTGAGCCTGTAACCCAGGCATGTGCACTTGACTGGAATCAAACCTGGGACCCTTCAGTTCACAGGCCAACTCTCTATCCACTGAGCCAAATCAGCAAGGGATATATCTTTTAAAGGAATATGGAAGGAAGATTTCTACCACTGGTTGTGTAAAAAGAGGCAGGGAAATACGAAAAGAGCAAAGTAGATAATAATACAAGAGAAGAAACGATCTTAAGAAGTAATAGATAATTTAACTCATTCCAAACTTTTATTCTGAAGCAGTAATCAGAACAAGCTTTCCACAGATTGCTTGCCATGTGGTTCAGTAACTAAAAACCTCTGTCAATACACAAAAGGGTCAGGGTTCCAGTCCCACTGCATAGATAGAAATGAATACTGACCAGGATAAACTGAAATCACCTTCCACATTTCCATTTTAGAGTAGACAGTGCCTTTTCTAACCCTTTATAAATATATTCATGTGCATTGAAGCTGCCAAAAAATAATTCAATATCCTATCTAATAAAGAGGGAATACGCCAATTGACCCTCATGCAGTAGCAAAGATGAAGGTGCCCACAACCAATAAGGAGGAAATATGCCAATTGACTGCCCTGCCCTCAGATATGGCAGTGCCCAGAGCCAATAAGGAAGGAATATGTTAATTGATTGCCACACCCTCAAAGATGGTGGCACCCACAGCCACAAGATGGCGGCGCCCAGTGCCCTCAGCCCCTACGGGCACCTACCTCCAGAGTTTCCCAGTCCCCTCAACCCTCCAGCTGCCCAGGGCCGACCTGAGGAGCAAGCAAGCCTCGGATGGCAGCTGCCCAGCTGCCCAGTGCCACCCGAGGCTCAGGTAACCAGGGCCGGCCGAGGCTTGCACTGCTGGCAGTGGCAGCAGCAGAGGTGTGATGGGGGCATCGCCTTTCCCTGATCGCCAGGTTGCCTCTCACTCCTGAAGGCTCCCAGACTGTGAGAGGGGACAGGCCAGGCTGAGGGACCCCCCTGCTCCAGTGCCTAAATTTTCATGCACCAGGCCTCTAGTTTAAAATATAAGATTAGGACAGCAATTATGGATTCTTACAGATAAGTTAAAAAATTTCACAGTAAATTTAATAAACACTTCTGTTTTCAATGTGACACCAATATTTTTGTGTGAATGCGTCCTGGCTGGCAATTCTGTTGAATGTGTATTCCCAATACAGATGTAAGTGATGAACCCAATGTACTGTTAGGTGAGGCAATCTTGACAATTTAATGCTATGTGTTACAAAACGCTTGAAGAACAAATTTCTTTTATTAGAAAAATATCTTCTTATGATTTATAATCCAGAGCCATCCTTTTATTTTTTTCTAAGTCAGCAAATAAAATAAAATTTAATAGGACAGAAAATTAAGCAACTGTGTCAAGGACAGCCCTTCCCTTGCTTCTATATCAGAGGCTGGCAACCAGGTCAAGTAAGAAAGTATAAATCATTTAATTGGTTGGATGTGTAGCTTTTCTTGCTGTTGATATTAGTGTTCCTAAACTGGGGTTTGGGATTAGATGTGTGTGGGTCAGACATACTTTGTGAGAAGTGCTCCATTTGCAGAGTTGGAGTCTGGTAAGTAAAACAAGGACTGCGGGAACATTGCTCTTCTACAATGACATACATTTGTGGCTGAAGAGTTGTGCTAATCAGGAACCTTTTTTAGCTGGCAAAGATCAGAACAAAACGGGTATTTTCAATAAGAAGTCAATGTTTAATCAAGAAAGTAGACAATAGAAAAAGATCAACATAGACAGGCAAGTGAGAAAAAAGTCTGAGGAAATATGAGAGAGGAAAAGCTTTTCCTCAGTATATAAATGTGTTTGTTCTTAGGCAAGGTGAAGGCTTAGTATATATACCGTTTATTGAAAGACCAGGACTCTACAATCTATATATATAGATTAGGCTATATAAAAGGCTAATATGCTAAGTGTCCCTCCGCCCATCCAACTTGTCACTATGACATGCACTGACCACCAGGGGGCAGATGCTCAACACAGGGGCTGCTGTGATGCACACTGGCCATTTACAGACAAACAGCACCGCAGACCTGGCACCCACAGAGCAACACTTGGCTTTCCTCAAGTGGGACACAGGCCCCACCACCACCCCAGAGGAACACCCCACCAAATTGTAGCTGATGCTGCTGAGACCCCATGGCCAACCAGAAAATGGTCACTGTGAATGCCAGGTAATAATGTCATGTAGCAACAACCGGCTTCCTCTCCCTAGTGACCAGCCTCCTTGCAGTTTCTTCAGCCCATGAACACGACTTGCTTTATGGCCAGGTGCAAACATTTACACTGTAACCAAATGTCTGTGAAGCATTTTCCCATGCCTCATCTCATTTGATCCTCACAGAAAGAAGTCCTGGAGTAGGTGTATAGGAGACTCAGTGGAATCCTATTTTCTTTTCATTAGCAGGAAAATGGAGATTTAGAAAGCTTAGAAACTTGATCTGACTGAAAAGAATAAATAGTGGACCTTGAAAATGACTTCAGGTTTTCTCACTGCACAGAATGTACTAAAACACCGCTGCAGTTAAATATTTTACCCTTTGTTCTCCCTGCATGATCTACAATAATAATCTGCTTCATGTTGATATTTACTGCTGTGTTGCTGACAATTACCTGAAAGATAAGTTGGGGTGCTTTACTGAGCTGGAAAAAGTTTAGCTAAATCAGAAAGCAGTTTATTCTATATGTTTAAAAGGCTAAGTTGACTCACACATGCATGATATATATATAAAGGTCTCACTGGCACCAATTGCACGTATGAGTTTTCATCTGTCATTATCAATCATGAATTTGGTTGACACTTCTATTATAGAGAAAGGACGAATAGCGATATTAAAATATTTCTTCTAATTGATTTCCTTTCAATATGCACAAATTCGTGCACTAGGCCACTTAGTGTCATCATGAAATAGAAACATTTTCTTCACACACACCTGTTGTTAAAATCTGCTGTTAGTACAGATTTTATCTTACTCTACTATAAAACCTCAAGCTCGTCCCAAAGCTTATTAGCTCCCTCTTAGATCACAAGAAACCCACAGATCAGCCTTAAGACAAGACACCGCCATTCGCAACAACATTGATGAATATTATGCTAAGTGAAATAAGTCAGAAAAAGCTAAGAATCATATAATTTCACTCAGAGGTGGGATACAAAACTGAAATGTGTGGATACAGACAGCAGGGCTGTGGTTACAGAGGGAAAAGGGGTGGGGTAGGGTAGAGGTGACATATGGTGACAGATGATGGTTTGCCTTAGGGGTACTGGGCACACAGTGCAATACATAGATCTTGTATCACAGAAATGTATGCTTGAAGCCTAAATGAACTCTTGAAACCTATATGATCCTATTAACCAATATCATCCCAATAAATTAAATATTTTTTTAAGTTTTAATTTTGTAATTAATGTATCGAGTCCAGTATAATAATCAAAATTCTGAAATCACTCCATGATAATTTCTCCTCTCACTCAGTCTGGTGCAGTATAGAAGCGACAAGTGAGGAGGGGACCGTGCTCAGCTTTTCCTGCTTTCCGCCATGCAGAGGAAGGAAAAAGCCCTACTGCACTGGTTTGAGTAGCTGCTGGTCCAATGGAATATGTTTACAGCTGATTTTATTTGTCTTTTGCTGAACACTCTTATCACTAGGGAGCTAATCTCATTAGCAAGAGGTAAAAGATGAGAATCTCCCACCCTTCTTCCATCATGGCAAAAGAGGTTCAAATTTTCTTCTCCATTTCTAATATGATTCTTTATAACCCCAGGTGTTTAGGGCCACTAGGCACAAAGAGGTTTTTAGGCACCTGCTTTGCATGTACTGAATAGATGGTTTAGCACCTCAGTTTGGCCTCTGGATCTATTTCTCATGTATTGTTATGAGGTTAAGCAGGCCCTCAGGAGTATTGCAAAAAAATGCTCATAACCTCACTGTCTGATTTTACTTAAAGATCATTCTTAAAATACATACACTTTCTGTTTGACTAGACAGTGCCTTCAATTATATTTATTTCATTTTAGATATTTCTGTTTCTCTTCTCTCTTCCAGTACTGCAGTGATGAATTCAAGTTCCCTCTGTGCTCTGCAAAATGCCTGCAGCAAACTCCGCATAAAAGAATTCTACAAAAAATATGCATTCTAAGCTGAGGTCAGAGTAGATTTTGAGACATTCTGTAACTGAGAGGGAAACAGCAGAATAAAACCTTTCAAGCTGTTTATGACCTGGGAGCATCTCCCACCAGTGTGTATGTAAGATTGTTGCTTGTCTTCCTCTACCAGACACCTCCCTTTTGAAAAAGTTGAGACTAACATATCTCCTCTCTGTGTTGCTTGGTGTTGTTGCTCTTTTACTTGTGATTGGTTAAAATTTCTCTTCAGGAACATGCAGAGTGCACATCTTATTTCAAAATTCTCCAAGATACAGAAAATTGCTGACCAGGAAGGTATGTCCAATAATCTATGTAACTATGAAAAAAAAAGGGAAAAATTCTATCTCTCATTCACTCCTCACTTCACTACAATTTCTTTTCTGTTTCTACAAATTCCAGAAACTGTTCTCTCCATCATTACCTCTACCTTTCTAAATCTTAGCTTTTTGTCCCCTCTATGCCAGCTCACATTATTGGCCATTTGACCCTTCCTCAAAATCACTTTTTACTGCATGCCATATTCCCATCTCATATATTTTTTATTGATCTTTATTTTATTGATTAAGGTATTACATATGTGTCCTTATCCCCCCTTTGCCCACCACTCATGCCCTCACCCCCCTGGTGTCTGTGTCTGTTGGTTAGGCTTATATGCATGCATACAAGTCCTTTGGTTGATCTTGTAAGGGGGAGCCCTTACCCGCATCCTCCCCTACCTTCCCTCTGAGTTTTCACAGTCTGATCAATGCTTCTCTGTCTCTGGTCCTGTTTTTGTTTATCAGTTTATGTTGTTCGTTATATTCCACAAATGAGTGAGATCATGTGATATTTATCTTTCTCCAACTGGCTTATTTGACATTTATTTTTATTCTGACTATTTTCATTAATCACATAACTTTGGTCATTTTCCTTTGCTCATCTTAATGGTACTGCTTTCTCTCTTTAATCCATGAAGAGTAACAAACAAAAATGTTGTTTTATTCTTAATTCACACCCATACTATCGAGTACCAAATTTTCAGCAATAATGCCCATGATGCTATTATGGAGTGGCATTTTAGCATCCATTCAAACTCCATTTTAGTAAGCCTTTTTGACTATAAAGATTCAAAAGCTAAATGCTACATTTTTCAGATTCTATTACAGCTAGATACATGAATATGACATATAGAAGCAACCCAAGTGCTCATCAGTAGATCAATATGTAAACAAAAAATAGTATATATTACACATAATATTATTCAGCCTAAAAAAGGGGAGGACATTCTGATATATACAACAAGGATAAATCTTGAAGACATTATACTTAATGCAATAAGCAGTCATAAAAAAGACAAATGCTATATGATTTCACGTTTATGAGGTGTCTACAGTAGTGAAATCATGGAGACAGAAAGTAGAACGGTTGTTTCCAGGAGCTGAGGGGAGGGAAGGAAGAGGGAGGTAGTGTGTACTGGGTGCAGAGTGTCTGTTTGCAAGGTGAAAAGGGTTCTGGAGATTGGTTGCACAGCATTACACTGTGAATATACTAAACACTAATGAACTGTACACTTAAAATGAAGATGGTAAAGTCTGCGTTGTGTATATTTTACCACAATTAAAAATTAAAACAATAACAAATAATAGACATAAACCCCCACTTTTTAAATTACCTTAGAGTTCTTTAGGTTGGAAGGCCCACGTAGGTCTCACCGGGAAAAATCCAGGTGGCAGCAGGCCTTGGTCCCTTATGGAGGTTCCAGTGGGGAATGTTTCCTCTAAAAACAGCTTTGGGAGACCTTCCCCTCCCTCGCTCTGAGGCTGCCTTCCTCCGAGCGAGCGTAAAGCCCAGGACAGGTGGGTTGAACCTTCTGGTGTTATCTCTGACTGCTTGCAGCCGAGAAGGGTCTGCGCTTTTCATTAGCCACGTGATTAGGTGAGTGCCGGTTAGCAAACTCAGGAGGCCTTTGGGTGAAACCTGAAACGGCCCCGTGTGGAGAGGGCAGAGACACTGAAGAGAGGCAGGCTGCTTCAGGTTGGAAGGGGGCCGCTTTAATAAGCCAGGGGATGTACCCAAGAAAGCGGCCGAGACAAATGCTCACCTTCACACCTGCCCGCCAGAATCCTAGTTTATATAGAGGCTGGAACTGGGCTCAATCCGGTATGCAGTGCAGCTGGTCTCAACAAGCCCTTACTGTCTCAATTTCAGCTCCTAAAACCACTCCTACTGTGGGAATGGTGGGTGAAACATACATTTCAAGGAGTGGGGGGCGGGCTGAGGAGCCTTTGATTGCCCAGGTCAGGCTTGCAGGTCAACCAGCAGTCACACCCCCCCCCCCACCATCCCCAACAAGTGGGCCCACCTGCATTACTAACCTGCATGATCTTCCCCCGCAAGGTCCATACCCTTAATCTGCAAAGCCTTTACCATTATGATTTTGCCATGCTAGGTGATATCAATGTACAGGTGCCAAGGATTCTGGTGTAGCTGTAATTGGGAGGTCACCCCTCTCCCACAGTAAGTAGGAGCAGGCTGGGTAAGAAGCTTTTGTTTTGCTGCCATGAGCAGTGCTTACTGCAGCATGGTTCTGTAGTCAATAATCCTGGTGGCAGCTTTTCCTCATGGCAGAGGGAGTGTGGTTTTGTTACAAGCCATGGTAAAAGTGGCTTCCTGATTCAGTAGTTTTCTGATTATGACTGAGTAACTCGTCCCTAGAAGCCCAGCCCCAGAGTCTGTGCACTGTAGACAATTTATCAGTTAGGTATGCAAAATAAAGCAGTCTGTAATAAAACACTTTTTACAAAAATCAGCGAGACTGGATTATATTATCTGAATCTGAACCCTGCTTAGGTTGACTCCCACAACTCTACTGCCAGCCAGTGAACCTGCTTAAAACGCTTAAATGTCCTTTTACCTGTTGGATATCTATTTTGGAGACATTTTCAGAGATGGACCTGGAAAACATGTTAAATAAGCCAGTCGGAGAAAGACAAGTACCATATTATTTCAGGCATATGCAGAATTTTTTAAAAAAATATTTTTCATTGATTTCAGAGAGGAAGGGAGAGGGAGAGAGAGATAGAAACATCAATGATGAGAGAGACTCATTGATCGGCTGCCTCCCGCACCGCCCCCTCCACACTGGGGATCGAGCCTGAAGCCCAGGCATATGCCCTTGACCAGAACAAACCCGCAACCCTGTAGTCCGCAGGCTGACACTGTCCACTGAGCCAAGCCGGCTAGGGCCATATGTGGAATTTAATGAACTAACTGAACTGCCAAGCAAAATAGACGCAGACTCATAGATACAGAGCTGGCAAACAACTCTGGGTGGTGGGGCGTGTTGGAGTGTATGTGCAAGATGTGAGCAAAAAAGAAAAAAAAAAAACGGGGAGAGAACTCATGGACATGAACAAGAGTGTGGTGATTGTGTGTGTGCATGTGTGTGCATGTGTGGGGGAGGAATAATACATTATTCCTGGAAATAATGTATTAACTTTGAACAGGTGTAGGTGGACGATGGCATAGAGGGGATAAATGGTGATGGAAAAAAATAAAATGACATTAAATTTAGAAAATATGGATATTTATATCCAATAAATTACTGTCAAGGAATGACTGAAAAGTAGCTTTTTCGTATGTTTTCTTTAGAGTTTTCACCAAAGGCTTTCTAAAATGTATATTAGATTATGACTCCTTTGTTAGAAATCTATCAAATAAAAAATATTTTTTTGCCTATAATAACATCCACATGTAATTTACAATTTCATCTCTGTTGACTTCTACAGCTTTATTTTCCATTGTGGTTTTAAATGCAGCTCATGCTGATGCTTTGCTAAATTACCTTTGGCTTCCTGAAACACCATGCTCCTCTTTTATATGACATACAATCTACTTTATTTGAAACAATGTTTACTCACACATGCTCCAGCTACCTACTCTAACTTTCAAGCCTCAATTTCTTAACCCTTGTTGCATGTCAGAAACCTTTTTTAATGGGGAGATGCAGTTGTTTTGTTTTTAACTACCTTGAGTCAAGGCAGAATCCCTGAAATTTTTCACTCAGTTCATATGCAGTAAATTATTGCATGCTTAAGAAATACAAACTGAAATCAAACAATGTGTTACTTATAGGAAAGAAAACAAAAGATTACAGAAAATGTAGAAGGGCAGAAAATAATATACTCGCAAATACTAACCAAAAGAAAGTTGATGGAGGAGAACCAAGATGGCGGCATGAGGTATATACCTAAATGCAGAGCCTCCACACCTACATTATAGAAATACAACTATACAGATAAACGGCAATCCTCCAGAACCAAGGGAGGGGAAGCTTTACAACTAGAAGGCAAGAAAAGGAGTGCATTGAGACTGAATAGAAGCTCCTGGCGCCCAAACTGAAAGGTACGGACGTGCAGAACGGAGGCGGCGGTGCAGTGGTGTGGGTGAAAGGGAGCGGCAGCAGCACTTGGGTCTGCGGCTTGGAAGGAGATTATAAAGTCCCGGGTCGCACTGATTGCGACGCGGGCTGTAGGGCAATGGGGCAGCAGAAGACTAGTGGCGTTCTAGCAGTACTATTCACAGCGATCACTGACGCGGAGATTTGGGGACTGAGAATCATGCGCAGACCCCAGGGCTTAGAGATGCCAAACCCGGTAGAAACTGCGGCATCAGCAGAGAGGAAGCCATTATGAGTCGTTCCACCCCCGGTGATTCTGAGACCCCGCCCCACCCCACCTACAACCCCGCCCAAGCTGTGCGCCTGCCTACCTGCAGCATAACCTAAGAGTCTGCAGCTGAGACAGAACTCCAATAGATCCAAACTCCAAACAACGAGGAGAAAGGCCTGCAGGTTATTTCCCCCCAGTGATACCTCCCAGTGATAACTACAATAAGACTGTGCACCCAGCCTTCAAAGGTGTACAACAAGAGAAGAGTGTCCACCCCAGGTGATTGGGGAGGCTGAATCACTGGGCCATATATAGGACACCTAGCACAGAAAGCCAAAATGCGGAGACTAAGAAACAGATCACAAAAGACAGAAATGGAGGAACGCAAACAACTGGATATAGAATTCAAAACCATGGTTATTAGGTTTTTCAAGAAGTTTCTAGAGATTGCTGATAAATTTAGTGAGAACCTTGAGGATATGAAAAAGAACCAGCTAGAAATTAAGCAAACACTGATTGAAATAAAGAATAATATACAGAGATGCAACAGCAGATGAGAGAATTGCAAGAATCAAGTCAAAGATATGAAATATGAAGAAGCAAAACCCACCCAGCCAAAAGCCAAGAGAAAAAAAAATCAAAAAGTATGAAGATAGTGTAAGGAGTCTCTGGGACAACTTCAAGCGTACCAACATCAGAATTATAGGGGTGCCAGAAGAAGAGAGAGAGAGAGATATTGAAAACCTCTTTGAAGAATTAATGACAGAAAACTTCCCCCAGCTGGTGAAAGAAATAGACTTACAAGTCCAGGAAGTGCAGAGAACTCCAAACAAAAGGAACCAAAGGAGGACCACACCAAGACATACCATTATTAAAATGCCAACAGCAAAAGACAAGGAGAGAATCTTAAAAGCTGCAAGAGAAAAGAAGTTAGTTACCTACAAGGGGGCACCCATACGACTGTCAGCTAATTTCTCAAAAGAAACTTTGCAGGCCAGAAGGGAGTGGCAAGAAATATTCAAAGTGATGAATAGCAAGAACCTACAGCCAAGATTACTTTACCCAGCAAAGCTATCATTCAGAATTGAAGGTCAGATAAAGAGCTTCACAGACAAGAAAAAGCTAAAAGATTTCACCTAGCCAGTATTATATGAAATGCTGAAAGGTATCCTTTGAGAAGAGGATGAAGAAAAGTAAAGATAAAAATTATGAACAACAAATACATATCTATCAACAAGTGAACCTAAAAATCAAGTGAATAAAAAATCTGATGAACAGAATAAACTGGTGAACAGAATAGAATCAGAGGCATAGAAAGGGAGTGGACTGAAAATTTTTGGGGGTAAAGGGTGTTGGGGGAGTGGGAAGAGAATGGACAATGATCGTACACCTATGGATGAGGACAGTGGGGAGGGGCAAGGACAGAGGGTGGGGTGGGAACTGGGAGGAGGGGAGCTATGGGGGGAAAAAAGAGGAACAACTGTAATAATCTGAACAATAAAGACAAATTTAAAAAAAAGTTGATGGAGCTATATTATTATGAAGATAGAATTTTAAAAGTGAATAAAGTACATCATATATAAAAGTGGACATTTCATCTTGAAAAATATTAAATTCTGAAAAATAACAATAAAAATGTATATACTTTTTTTATATTTTATTGATTTTTTTTCAGAGAGGAAAGGAGAGAGATAGAGAGTTAGAAACATCTATGAGAGAGAAACATCGATCAGCTGCCTCCTGCACACTCCCTGCCGAGGATGTGCCTGCAACCAAGGTACATGCCCTTGACTGGAATTGAACCTGGGACTCTTGAGTCCGCAGGCCGACACTCATCCATGGAGCCAAACTGGTTAGGGCAAAATGTATATACTTTTAAAATGTAGTATCAAAATATACAAAACAAATACATAAAGCAAATATAGTATCAAAATATACAAAACAAATTTGCAAAACAAATTGGGAGATCTGAAAGGAAATATAAACAAACACAGAACTATAATGGAATATTTTAGTTACTGATGGGAGAAGTGGACATATTCCTGGAAATAATGTATTAACTTTGAACAGCAATATTAATAAATTACTTAACTTATGTAAGTACTATCATATATTAATTTTCATGTGCTATAATATATATCTATTTACATATGTAGAATTCTGTTCCTAACAACAAAATCAAGAGTCTTTTAAAGCACATATGGCCTTTTACAGAAATGATCATATGCTAGCATATTTCAGTAAAATTTAAGAGACTGAATTTATACAGACAATATTCTCTTAATGCATTGCCATTAACTTAGAAACACATTTCCCATATGTTGAGAAATAAAAATAAAAATAAGAAAACACAGTAAACCCCACACATGCTTTTAAATAATATATGGGTCAAAAAAAGGTCACAGGTAAATATTTTAAAATGATTTTAACTAAATGGTAATGAAAATACTACAAATCAAACAAACCACTGAGATAAAACTAAAGCCATTTTTGGATAAAAATTTATAGCTCTAATTATAGGAAAGAAGGAAGGATAAAAATTAACGGACTCTCAGAAAAACATTAAAAATAATACACAAAGAATTTAGAAGAAAAAAATAATATAAAGCTGAAATTAATGAAGCAGCAAAAATATATACAAAGAAAGACTGATTAAGAAAAGAGATGGCACAAATAAACAGATACAAGAATAATAAGGGGAGGATTACCACAGATGCTACATAATTTGGTGTGAATTATAAGAAAATATCAATAATTTTAAGTCAAGAAATTATAAAATATTCATGAGATGGGCAAAATCAAAGGAATACTAAAGTTGATGGAAACTGGCACAGCAAGAAATAGAAAATCTTCATGGACCTATAGCCATTAAAAAACTCAGATCAATTATTAATAAAGCCATGTCATCATGATATCTCTAAACTCATCTGAGCTCACTAGCTAATGCAAATACAAATTTATTTTTAAAAAATTACAAGTTTCACGAAATTCTTCTGGAAAAAAAATATGTTCAAAAAATGAGCCTAGTAAAACTGGATTCAATACTCAAGGAGACATTTTTTAAATTTTATTTTATTGTTTAAAGTATTACAAGTAGTAGTACACATGTCTCCTTTTTTCCCATTGACCTTCCCCCAGCCTCCCCTATACCCCTGCATGTTCCCTCCCCCCACCCCTCTATCCCCCCCCCTGTCATGCATCCATTGGTTATGCTTATATGCAAGCATTGGCATGTAACTTTCCTTTCTTAATATGTTCTTTTTGAGGGAGAGAATATGTTAAGAAAGGAAAATTACATACCAACATCATTAATAAATACAAACTCACAGACCTTAAAATATCGAAAAACAAATCCAGAAGAGATAATACAAAGGTTAATGGAAACAATGGATTTGCTTCAGTAATGTAAGGTCAGCATGACATTAGAAAATCATCTTCTATAATAAAAGAGAAACATGCAAATGTGACCATTACCACCAGCCAATCAGAGTGGCTGTATGCAAATTAACCCAGCCAAGATGGAGGCCAACAGCCAATCAGAGCGGCTGTATGCAAATTAACCCAGCCAAGATGGAGGCCAATAGCCACGGAACTAGAGCAAATCAAAGGGTTCTGTAGCAACTGCCTGCCTATGCTGGCAGTTGGAAGTGGCACCAGGGCACCAGGGCACCAGGAAGTGGGAAAGCAAGGTGGTGGGCCAGGGAGCGAGTAAGAAGTGGCAGGGGGTCGGCGGCCTGCTTGGTGGGCTTCCCAGGCCCTTTGTGGGGCATCAGGGAGCGGGTAAGAGGGGGCAGGGGGT
>PVJC01039216.1:0-16384 GCA_004026665.1 Murina feae | reverse complement strand
AAGAGGAGGAAGAAGAAAAAGGTAAATATAAAAAGTATGCACAACAAAGTGACAACAAATACATATCTATCAACAAGTGAATATAACAAGTCAATAGAAATATCTGATGAACAGAATAAACTGGTGAATAGAATATAAGTAAGGGCATGGAAGGGGAATGGACTGATATTTCTCAGGGGGAAGGGGACATGAGGGGTATGGGAAGAGACTGGACAAAAATCTTACATCTATGGATGAAGACAGTGGCGGGGGGGGCGGATAAGGGCACGGGGCGAGGGGGGGAACCAGATGGAGGGGAGCTATGGGGTTTAAAAAAAAAAAGGAACATCTGTAACAATCTGAACAATAAAGAATATTAAAAAAAAAGAGATAGAAACATTGATGAGAGAGAAACATCATCAATGGGCTACCTCCTACATGCCTCCTACTAGGGATCAAGTCTGCAACCTGGGCATATGCCCTGACCAGGAATCGAACCAGTGACCTATTGGTTCATGGGCTGATGCTCAACCACTGAGCAACACTGGCCAGGCTGCTTACTAGTCTTTTGGAAACTGGGGGCTGTGAATCCATGAGGAGTGAGGTAGAAAGGGGAGGAGGAAAGGAAGGATGTTTGGAGAAAGATAATAAAGAGCAGGCAACTAAAACCCATACTGTAAAACACTTTAACATGAAAATTTAAAGTTTTGTTGAGAACACCCTGAGGGGTAAGGGTGAATTAGGAGGACAAAGGGGGAGAAATAATTTAGAAGGATTAAGCTCATAACTAGGTTACTAGGTCTAGAAATGTCCTTTGAAGCCTTTTGATAGCTTAAAAATTGCTTGATCTGTCAATTTCTTGGGAGTAATGAGTTTTATAACATACTATGGGTCCAGTGCATGAATTTGTGCACCTTGAAAGGAACTGTGGGCCGAAAAGCTGCAGCAGGCACGGGGGGGTGGGTCTCAACCCATCCTCTGCAACCCTGCCTGGCCCCTCCCACTGCAGCCCCCAGTCCCATCTGCCAGTAGCTGTGCTCCTGCTGCCACGGCTCCCACACGCTGATGGCGCTGGTCCCACTTGCACCTGCTGATGGCATGGAGCAATTGGGGTCTGGTGCCAGCAGTGGGTGTGAGCAGGGCTCATGCTGTCAGCAGGTTTGAGCAGTGGCTGCTGCCCCAATTGCCCCTCAGGAGCAAGGGGAGGTAGAGAAGCCCTCAGGGGCAGTCAGGGCTGGCAGTCACCACTCGCACCCACTGATGGCGCCTAGTGATCAGGATCGGCGCCCGGCACCAGCAGGAGGTGTGAGTGCTGGGCGGGACTGTGGCTCATGGGAGCAAAGAATTTTCTCATCAGAGGCTCATCCTGATGACAGCGACTGGCTTGGTCTGGTGCCCCAGCTCACCTGCTCCACCATCCCACCAAGGCCAATGCCAGCCATATTCTGTACATGTCCCTTTGTGGTCAGTGCATGTCATAGTGACCAATTGTTCGGTTGTTCCAGTTATTCTGCCATTCGGTCTATTTGCATATTAGCCTTTTATTATATAGGATGGCATGTAAAATTCTAATAGCCAACAAATATGGTGTAGTTACTAATTGTAGTACAATTGATAACTAGTACAACTAATTGTGTATTAATATAACTATTACCCAACAAATATTGTGTGCTTATTGCCTACCAGGCAGTGTGGTAAACACTAACCAGATGACCTCATTTGATCCTCATAACAGCACAGGAGGTAGGAATTTTTACTAGCCCTATTTTACAAGTGATGGGACTAAGGTGTAGTTATTTGCCAGGACCTTGCAGCTTGTGTGCTAGAGCCAGAATTTGAAGCTGGAGAACTTCATAGCATCTGCCTTTAACCACTGAGCAGTCCAATGGGAACGTGATACCAGAAAGGGGACCTGGCCCTGAGAAGGTCTGCCTCAGGACAGCTGATAGTGTGTGGGTTCTTGACTTCATGCAGGCAAAATTTCACACACGAATCCAGGTGAATTTTAGAGGACATTTATTAATGCTGGGGACGTGAAACAAGAAAGGGCTGGGGAAATGAGCCGAGGTTGGTCTGCTTTGGCTCACCAAGAAGTCAGAGAAAAGGGGGACTTGGGCACAGGTGCAGGAGCTTTGCCTGGAATAAACTACCACTGCCCATTGCTGCCCTGGTTGCAAGCTTTTTAGAGTCCATTTGAGTTTAGGAGATGCATGCCTGTGGGTGTGGAGAGTGTGCACTGGGACCTTAGTTTTGAGGGTTTTTAAAGGTTGGGTGTTTAGGGGAATTCTTAAGGGAGGATCTTAATAGAATATTCTAGGTTTTATGCTGATGTACCAAAATGAGATTTAGTCTCTTAACCTCATCTGTCCTTGGGTGTGGTTGGCAAATGGCACTGATTGGATTTCTGCTGTCTATCTCCTTGATTAGGGTAATTTAAACTTTTTACTCTCTGGTTGGGGAGAAGTACAAGCCATTTACTCTTAAATATATTTTTATTGATTTTAGAGAGGAAGGAAGAGGGAGAGAGAAATAGAAACATCAATGATGAGAGGGAATCATTGATTGGTTGTCTCCTGCATGCCCCCTACTGGGGATCAATTCCACAACCCAGGCATGTGCCCTGACCAGGAATTGAACCATGACTGCCTGGTTCATAAGTCAACACTCAACCACTGAGCAACACTGCTGGCACATACTATCATGCCCCTGGTTTAGGGAAAATAGGATTTACTAGATGCCTGCAAACTGTTTGGCATCTAGATTTTTTTAGATTGCTGCAAACTGCTGTTTAGCTCTCTGTCTCAGTTTACCTATTCTGCTTGTCTTGTCTCACTCAGACCAACTGTATCAGATTGGTATAGTTGTTAAACATTGAAGAATTATAGGTCTTACCTGGGATCAACTGAAAGCAGAAATTCTTAAACACTGATATTTGCAACTTCCTGAGTTGGGGCTGGATGTCTGGGTTCTTGAAGGCAATGGAATCTTGGCTTCTCTAATGGCCCCCAGTTTGGGTCTTGTTCGTCTGTGAAATTGACAATGTGATCTATGCTTTCTTTCTTTCTCTGGGCTATTGGAGGGGTGCATTTCATTCCGAAAATGGATGAGATCATGCTGACATTTTATGCTAGAGGAGGCATTTTTAGTTAGTGTCTTTTATACACATTGTCCTTCCACCCTTCATTTGCTTCTCTTTTCTTATATCTCCTCCCCCCATACACACACTCCTCCCCAGGGGTGGGTTTCACTTCTCTGCTTGTCCCCTGGGTAGCTTACCACCTGGCTGGTACAGAGACTGGAGGAGGCCAGCTGAGCCTGGGTGTGGTTTGATACCCAGTGGGGGATGTGCACTGGGAGGTAGCATTTGCACTGTAGTTCCTCTTCGACGCAGCCATCCTCTCACAAGGAGATGGAGCTTCCCATGGAGGTTAGCTCCTTCACCTCAGTCTGTTCAAGAGCAGGGACAAACAGAGTAGCAGTGGGGATAGTGGTCTTGCAGCCTGGGAATTTTAGTGGAAATCCTGTATGTACATATTTAGTGGTCTGATGTATTCACATATTTTCTGACACAGAGGGTTTATCTCCTGAGCCGAGCAATGCCAATAAACAGTAGGAAATGGGAATCTGTCTTCTACTAGCAAGTTTGGAGGGCTGATCCAGTTACACCCTCTACCTTGAATAAGGTTAATGGAGAGTTTTTATACTGTTCACTTTGGAAGATTATTCACACACTGTGGCCTCTGGAAGATGCAGAGGTGGGGAGAGTCCTAGGCTGGGAGTGAGGGGACCTGGTTCTGAGTCAGCTAAGCAACCATTTTCCTCTGTTACCAGGAGAAAGTCACTCGACCACTCCGGACTAGAGTTTTCTTATATGCAAATTGCTGGGTTGGGTGAGACAGTCTTTCGCGTTCTGTTTTGCTCTTTAGTTCGTATTCTGTGATTAGTAGCAAGGAGGCAGGGCAGATGTGACAGAACCTTGCATGCTGCTGTTTTTTGTCTCTTATTCCTCCCTCCCTCTAAACAAGCACGTTTGAGTTCTATTTGTACCTCCTCTTGCACAGCTGTGTGTTTCAGTGGCTTGAATATGCCCACTGTGGGTGTGGTGAGGAGAGTCTCTGAACCAGGAGTCCCCTTGGCCCTGGGGAACATGGACCTTGCTTTCTGCCCTTGCACGGACTTCTCATGTTTTGTTGTGACATGATTTCCTGTTCTTCTATCTCCTCCACAACCTACCCTTGAACATCAGATTCCGTTTCAGTATGGGTTATCGTTGTTTTGATAACTTTCCTGGCTGTTTCCTGCCTGTGATTCTCTGAAACAAATAGCAGGAAATTGTTTTCACAACCATCAGCATCTCTACTTCATGTTTTCTTCTTTCCCTATAAAATCTGACATAACATATAGGCACATAGAGACACATTGCATGCTCCCAGCATTCATCTATGAGGAAGGGTGGGTGGGGTTATGTTCTTCATATTGTCTAGGGGACTGCATAACACATATGAATTGGAGTGGTGTCACAATGTCTTGTATGTTTCTGTCACTTAAGAATTTAGAGTGGGCACTATGAACATTCATGAGTGTGTATTACATGTGCTTGGGTGTGTGCACGTGGGTCAAAGTGTGGAGTCAATGGCAGTTGCTGCTGAGGGGAACTGGCAGATTCAGGAGCTGGTTTTGCTCTCTTTGGTTTCTGCTTTTTGTGCAATGTTCTGGTAACTTGTGTTATCAGAGAGCTGATTAGAAAGGTGATAGAAATTTCCTTAATCCGGTCTCGTTTTATTCTTGGGTGTGTAATACATGAGGGTGTGGGGAGGTGGAGGATGAAACAGTGTGAAGTCAGTTCTCTGAAACTGGATGTTGATTATTTAGCCATCTCCACCGTTGGATTTGTGAGTAGATTCAGGGGATTTGAGAGCTACTGTGGCACAGATACTGTCCTCTTCTGGGAAGATTAGAAACAAGTTGACAAGCAAGAAACAGGTCAAATTTGTGGCTTGTTTATAACTAACATGTAGGCATTCCAGACCTTTAAAAACAATTTAATTTCACTGAAACTGTCACCTACCTACCAACTGTCAGGTGCTAGGAAATTCAATCCCTGTCCTTGGGAGCTAATAGTTGATCTTTTCTTGAACAAGGCTTTCTGGGCTAATTCCCTCAGTACCCAAATCTGTCTCACTGGTAAGCCTTTGGGGACTCTTAGAACCAGGCAGGTGGGGTCAGACTGAGGTCAGATGCTGGATTCGCTGATGGAGGAGAGTGGGGCAGGAGTCCAGGCTTGTGTACTTTCTGACCCTCCTTTTTAGGAGCACAGTGACCAGGAAGTAGAAAACTCCTATTGTCCTTTAGTTAGTCTCTCAGCTCCTCACCAAAAGCATGTCCTCAAGCATCCCCAGAGAAGGAGAAGGAGTGTATGTTCCCTGGGGCCTGGAAACAGGATTCATTAGCTGCTCTTAAGAATATTAGCAGTGAGAAAGCAGGACAATTTGAGACCTTGCAGAATTGTCTCTAGGGAGCTAAACTACTTCATTCAGACCAGGACGTTGGGCAGTAGCTAAAGGTGGTGTAGAGAGAAAGATGAGCAAATTGCCCAGATTAACTGGTGCCAAATCTTTTTCTGAGGCTGTCATACTAAGCTAGGTCCCCTCTACCATACTCTGGTGGGACTCCCCTCTCTGTTAAAACTCTTTCTACCAAGGCTTTATGATGTTGTTTTGTGACTTATTTTCATTTTCAATACTGCCTTCGATATTCATTTTAGTCTGATGTTACCTGTGTAAAATAACTAGGGGTAGAGTGAGTAAAAGTTTTCCATATCCCACATTTTTAAGGTTGGCTCTGGACCCTGCACGTGTTTTACCTTGGTCCTATTATAGTTCTTTTACCAGCCCAGCTGCTCCCTAAATACATGAGAGGGAGAGGGAGAAGGAGAGAGGGAGGAGGGAGGGGAGAGGGAGAGAAGGAGGAGGGAGAGAGGGAGAGAGGGAGAGAGGGAGGAGGGAGGTTTCAAGCACTGGAATGTGTCAGGTGGCCCTGTACCTTTGGAATCAGATCAGATCTGGATTTAAATCCACTCTTTGTTCTGTATTAATTGTGTGACCTTGGCAAGTGACTTAAGCTCTCTAAGTTGCTGCACCTGTAAAATGGAGATAATGCCCACATAGCTAACTTGTACTGAGCACTTCACACTTATTAATTCAGTTAATCTTCATAACATTTCTAGGAATTAAGTATTAGTGTAGTGATTATTTTTCACATGAGGAAATGAAGACACAGAGAATTTAAATAGAAAGTTCAAGTTAATGTACCTTATAAGTGGTAGAGCTGGGATTCTGAATTTGGACAGTCTAACCCCAGAGCCTGTGTCTTTAGCTACTGCCTCAGACTGTATAGTTCACAGAATATGAACAACGATTAATTGCGATAAACATTTAAAGCACTGAGTATGGTGTTTGGCACAGAGTAGGTACTCACTAAACTATAGCTGTTACTACCAGAGCTGAGAAATCTGCCTCCATGTGGGCATGTGGAAGATGTGGCCCTGGGTCAGGCAATGCAGTACAGACATTGGCCCTCCTACTGGCCTGGGGTTTGCACAGTGTCAGGGTTTCTTCCATCCCAGTTCTGTCAGACAGGGCTTATTGGCGAAAGCCTTGTCTCTCCAATCCCAAAGTTGTCTGACAAGCCCTGAGAGGAACACACAGGAGCTGAAACTGAGTGATCATAGGGCGGGGCTCCCATTCAGTGAGCCAGTTATTTGCTCAAGAATCACTTTTCTGGCTCAGCTTCAGAGGAATTTCATTTCCTGGTGTCTTACCCATTGGGTCAGGACTCCCAGGTAAGCTGCCTGTGGAACAGAGTGGGGCTGCTGCCTAAATTGGCACAGGCTCAAGGATTAATGCCAGGAAGCCAAGGAGACCCTGCAGGGACTCAGGGAAACCCAGATGTGGGCTTCAGAGGAGGGGAGTATCAGGCTTGCTTTTGTTTCCTTGGCATGTGTATCTTGGCCCTTTGCCTCACCCTGGGAACAGCTGGGACAGCAGTGAGCAGTTCCGGTACACCTGCCCCACATGGTGCTATAGAGGTAACATGGTTTATGGCTAAAGGCTTTTGGATTCCCATCATGGCTTTGCCACTTTTCAATTGTGTGACCTTGGCTGTTTATTCCTCTTCTCTGAGCCTTGGTTTTCTCTTTTGTGAGAAAACTGTGAGAATCAAATGAAATAACTAGGACAGCAACTTATATACCATAGGTGCTCAGTAAATGTCCTTAGTCATGGATAGGTGCACCTGGGGAATGTGGAAAAACATAAAATGTAATCCCTAATCTTTAAGGAGGTTATAGTCTAGGTGGGGGAGAGGTAATAAGACAGGTAAACACATAAATCACAATGCCAGCACTGCAAATAATATACACAAGCCAACAAGTGTAATGGACAATGAGAGCTTTGGGAGTTCAGAGGTAGGATAGCTGCCCTGTGGGCTAAGCTGGTCAGGAAAGACTTTCCAAACAAGTGGACCTTGCAGGTGTGCAGAGGTTGGGTGAAGGTGAGGGGCACCCCAGGAAAACATCTGAGATGAGGCTAAGTAGTTGAAGTTCAGGGAATGGAGAAGAGACCAGTTGGACCAGAACCAAGGATTTGTGAGAGACTAGAGTGAGATGGGATTCAATCAGTAGATTGGAGCTAGGTTGTTGAAGGGCTTTGAACGCCATGCTAAGGAGTTTGGAATTTATCTGAAGGTCTTTTTTTAGGCAGGAAAATGACATCAAAATCATGACCTTGATTCAGTGTATTCTTTTTTTTTAATTTCGAGGATGTTCATTTATTATTATTATTATTATTATTTTAATAGGTTTTTTATTGATTTTTAGAGAGAGTGGAAGGGAAAGGGACAGAGAGATAGAAACATTAATGAGAGAGAAACATCACTGATCGGCTATCTCCTGCCTCCTGCATGGGGATGGAGCCTGCAACCTGGGCATTGCACTGACCGGGAATTGAACCTGTGACCTCTTGGTTCCTGGGTCCACACTAAACCACTGTGCCGCATGGGCTGGGCTAGAGGATGTTTATTAAAGCTGGGAAAAATGAAATGAGAAAAGGCTGGGGAACTGAGCCTAGGCTGGTCTGCTTTGGCTCACTATAATGTCAGAGAAAAGGGGGTGTTGGGGACAGGTTCAGGGGGTTTGCCTGGGATGAACTGCCACTGCCCATTGCTGTCTTAATTGCAAGCCTCTTAGAATCCCTGGGAGTTTAGGAGATGCATGCCTGTAGGGGAGGAAGGGGGTGTCGAGGTTCCAGCATGTTCCTGCAAGGAAGAGCCAACCACTTCTTCTGTCTGTTTGTTTGTTTTTAATTCTCTTCCAAGGATATGCTTATTGATTTTAGAGAAAGGTGAAGGGCAGGGGGAGAGGGAGAGATAGAGAAAGAGTGAGCTCAACATTGATGTGAGAGAGAACATCTGTACATGCCTGACTGGGGATTGAACCTGTAACCTAGGTACGTACCCTGACCAGGAATCCAGCCTTTCGATGTATGGAACAACGCTCCTACCAACTGAGCCACACTGGCTAGGGCTTAGTCACTTATTCTTTTAACACTTCTGGGCTTTAGATTCCTCATCTGTTTTCTTCTTTTTAGATTTCTCATCTTTAAGGAGTTTGAACCATGCGATTGAAAAGGAGTTTCTCTAGCTATAGAGTCTGTGATTCTATGATACAGGAAGATTATTTTGATGATAAAGTACAAAATTGGTTAGATGGTAGAAACTGGAGGTAGAAGTATTACTTAGGAAGCTGCTGTAATATCAGACATGAAGCTTCCTGTTGCCTCTGGTGAGAGACTGTAGGGGGAAGGCCTTGATTGTATGTGATAGTACTTGACACTATAGCTCTATAAGTTTGAGTTCTGTAAGGTACCACCCCAGGAGACACCCACTCTTGGGGCATACTTCACCTGGTGAAGTATGGAAATTGGTAAACTGTTCTGGGAAAGGAGTGATTACTCATTTGGTGGGCCTCAGATTTATATGATCACTGTTGGGCAATAAACTGAGAAGGGCAAAAATAATAGTAGTTCCTTATTGTTTGTCTTTACATGTTGTGTAAAGTTTTCCAATTTACAAAATAATTTCACAGATATCACCTCATTTGCTTTTCACGCTAAGGCTCCTCAGGGAGGTGCTCCCTCCATTTTATGCATGAGGAGAGGCTGTAATTTCTTGAAGTCTCTCGAATCCAGGCCTCCTCATTCTAAGTGCAGTTAACTTTCCTTTGCTTCATGTTCCTCACGAAAACAGGAGCTGACTTCTTCCATTAATTAATGAATTCAGCACATGTTTATTAAGTGCCCAATTTACATCAAGTACTCTACCAAAATGAGGTCCACAAGAGGGCATATATTTAAAGAAAAAAATCTTTTGCTGAGTTTTAGAAATGTTATAGAGTAGAGGAAAGGATTCCTCTAATCACACCACCTAGAGTTATAGGTATATTTAGACTTTTTTCTTTGCCCATATTTATAATTATTGAGATTAAACTATGTATATAACTTTGTATATTGATATTTTTACTTGGTATGAATTTTCTTATATTAATAAACTTTTAAAAAAACCGTTAAAATAGCTGTCTAACATGATGTTAATGGGTGACTCATAGCTTAGTAATTTTACTATTGTTAGACATCTGGATTATTTCTTTTTCCTCTTTTCATTCCTTTTGTATTGTTAATCCTCACCCAAAGATGTTTTTTCCATTGATTTTTAGACAGAGTAGAAGGAGGGGGAAAGACAGAGACAGAAACATCGATATGAGAGAGACACATTGATTGGTTGCCTTCAGCACATCCCCAGGTCGGAGCTGGGGATTGAGCCTGCAACCAAGGTACAGGTCCTTGACCAGAATTGAACCTGGGACCCTTCAGTCCGTGGGCCGATGCTCCAACCACTGAGCCAAACTGGCTAGGTTTTGTTGCTTTTCTGGACCCAGACCTGAAATGCAACTGAGGCCTAGAATTTGTCTCTAGGGGGGTGACCTTTTGTATCTGGCTGTAAATTGCTCGGCCAGTATGTTTGGCTATTTGCCTCAGTTTCCCCATTCCACTTGTCCTGGCTTACTGGCCTGTCACAATAGGATTTCTTTTCTTTTTTTTTTTTTTTTACAGAGAGGAAGGGAGAAGGACAGAGAGCTAGAAACATTGATGAGAGATTAACATCAATCAGCTGCCTCCTGCACACCTCCCACTGGGGATGTGCCCGCAACCAAGGTACATGCCCTTGACTGGAATCGAATCTGGGACCTTTCAGTCTGCAGGCCGACGCTCTGTCCACTGAGCCAAACCGGTTAGGGCCATAGGATATCTTTTATAAGTATGTCATACCCTGACAAATATGGGCACCTTAAGCGTAATTGTCCTGGGTAGCTATACATATATTCCAAAAGTTCTGTCATTAATTAAAATATTTTGATCACTTATCATGTAGAGTTGTTCTTAAAACCAGTCTGAGCCCTATAAAACCAGTTTTACTTCCTCATAATCACACTTAGTATTTCAGGCAGCCTGCCACTCTGTATTTATCTGTATTTATCTGTTCCCCTTTTCCTTTCTTGCTCTAGTTCGAGTTCAGATAGGGCTCCAAGTATAGAGCCCAGGCAGCAGCGGAGGGAGATTGGCATGTTTCAGAAGACTTTGACCTTAAACAAAGCACCAATATCCTTTTAGTGCATTCTTGCCCATGCCCCATTTCTGCTTTGTGATCCCTCCGACCTCACTTTTTAAATTTTATTTTACGGAGAAGAACCATCAAGTCCTCAGGCTGGGCACATAGCCTTGAACTGTCCTCCTCTCCGAGGAAACTGGAGAGAATAGGTAGGGAGAGGGCTCCATTGCCTCTGCTTCTGGGCAGCTAGTTAATGTTCTACCAGCAATTCCCATTCTTGGGGAGACCAGGATCATGTTCCAACCCCACATCACTGCCCAGGACAGAGGGCACTCTGTATAGAGAGCTGTGATTCCAGAGAGATCTGCATTTGACCTTCCTACTTCATCTTTAGAGTCTGGCTTTGTAGCTTCTCAGTTCTTAGTCTCCGGTTTTTCTTCTCCGAGTCTCTGCCCTTGGGTGAGGATGTTTATTAGTGTGGGAAAAGAAACCCTGAAGTTTACAAAGCAAAATTTAACACATGCCTGTCATGCCTCCCTCTTCTCCCCAGCAGTTTCTGAACCCCTCAAAACCCCAGTGAAATGTTAGCTGAGTGTACAAACATGTCTACAGGGTTTCTGCAAAGATGAGGCTGTATTTGAAGGCTTTATATGCTGACTACCATCCTATCTGCTTTTCTCTTTTTCCGGAGGATTCTGCTTCTCATAAATAGGACTGAGGCTAATGGTCCATAAATCCACCCTCCTTTCACCGTTTATTAATTGCAGAATAAGTGATGCAGAGGCTTTTTTGGAGAATATAGTTGTGGGGGGAGAGAGAGAAAGGAAGCGTTGGAACACTTGCTGGAGAAGGGACCAGAGGGCACCATAAATGAATGCACATCTGGGAGCAGAATAAGGGAGGAGGTGGAAACAAGGAAGGAAGTAAAAGGAAGCCAAATAATTGTAGGAATTGAGGGCATGATCCAAAGGGGAATAAGGTAGTCCCTTCCCTGCAGCCTTAAAAGAAGAGTTGCCTGATGTGTGCCTGTTGGGGAAAGCCCCCAAAATAGAAATTCAGGATTGCTTCCGATGAATTGACACATAGACATCATAAGACCTTTAATAGGAAAAACAGACATACAAGGCAAAGCTGCTGCTTGCTGCCAGTGGTGGCCGGCTAGGAAGAGATCTGCACTCCTCCCAGGACAGGGTCTCTTTTTCTATAGGGGTTAATAGTAAAACCGTATGTTGGGTAGTCATGTAAACCCTCAGAAAGAACAATGCATTTCTTTTTTTAAAAAATATATTTTTTATTGATTTCAGAGAGGAAGGGAGAGGGGGAGAGAGAGAAACATCAATGACGAGAGAGAATCATTGATTGGCTGCCTCCTGCACACCCCCCCACTGGGGATTGACCCTTGGCTGGAAAAGGACCTAGGAACCTTTGGTCTGCAGGTTGATGCTCTATCCACTGAGTCAAACCAACTAGGGCAGAACAATGCATTTCTAAGTGAACAATAACATCAGGCAGTTATCCCACTCTATGCATTCAGTAACCTCCTTCCTGGGGCCTGAACTTTATCTTTGGGTGGCATTCTGGCTTTCTGGGTAGTCAGCTAAACCGGAGGCTACCGAGAGTTAAAGAGTCACAGAAGGTTAAACAGAGTCCAACATTTCCCAGACACCTTTACTGCTAGAGACATAGTGCATCTCTGAGCTCCCCTACAGTGGCTATTATGGGCATGGCCTTAGGCTACGTCCTAGGGATACCCAGAGATAAATAAGTCAAAGTCCCTGTTTTCCAATGTAGAGTCTAACCAAAAGAAGATAAGTAACACATAGAAATTAGATGAGATTTTAAAAATGTGTGGTATTGTGGGCTGAGATACTGCTACTAACAGTTAACATTTATTGTTTACCCACCACCTTCTAAGTGTTTTATGCATGAATTAACTCGTTGACTCCTGACAACAACCTTGTGATAAATGTATTCCTTTAATCTTCGTTTCATAAGTAAAGACTCAGAGGCACAGAAACATTACCATTACCCAGTAGGTAAATCCGGTGCAGGTGGTCTGGCTTTAGAACATGTGCTCTTTAAGTAGCATGGCCTCTAGTAAGTCATCCAGAGTGTGGGGAAGTCCTGCGCTTCACATCTGTCTCCTTTGTATTATTGCCTGTCTGCCCTTTATCTGGGATACTCTTTCCTAAAGACTGGTCAGAGGGCTGACCCACCCAGCCTATTCCTGGCGAGCCACTGGCCTTGGAGCTTGACTAGAGTAACCTAACCTTTACATATAGCCTAGCACAGACTGATTTTATTTCGAATTCATAACTTTGCTTAGATTAACCTCTAAACCCACTAGATTTTATAAAGTTTTTGTAACCATCTAATCTAATAAAAGAGTAATATGCAAATTAACCACCACCCCAAGACACCTAAGCCACACCCACCAGCCAAGCCAAACCCCCAACCAATCAGAGCAGCTATATGCAAATTAACCCAGCCAAGATGGTGGCTGGAAGCCACAGAGCTAGAGCAAACAGGAGGCTTCCGTTGCACCAGCAATGAAACTGCCTGCCTAGGCCCACTGGGCCTCTGCTCAAGGCAACAATGTTTCAATTACGGAAGCCACGGAGCTGAAGCAAACAGGAGGCTTCATTGCCTGCATAGGCCTCCGCTCAAGGCAACAAAGTTTCAATTATAGAAGATAAATAAACCCCAGAAACATGATTCCAGCCAGCCTTGTTGGGATGTTGGGTGAATGGGAGCTGTAGGGACCCGAACCCTGAAGGGACTGTGGGCAGCCTGAAAACAGCTCTCAGCCCCTCACCCAGGCTGCCCAGGCACCCCAGTAGGGGCCTTAACCCTGAAGGGGCTGTGGCCAGTCTGAAAACGGCCCTCAGCCCCTCACCCATGCTGGGCTGAGGGACCCCCCGAGTGCACAAATTTTTGTGCACCAGGCCCCTGGTATCCTATAATTTGCTAAGAATTTAACTGAAAGGCTGAGACTTAATTAGCTAAACTTCCTTTCATACCAATACCATCCTTCTTACACCATCCCTGACCATTGATGATTGCCAGAGCTGTTTTTCAGAAACAAGCCCAGGATGGGGGTGATCTAGCTGAAACTACCTGAGACTGGCCAAAGCAGCTTAGAGGACCCTATAGTGACCTCCTCATGAACTTTTCTCATTATACCCTCATTATAATACTAAAAGCTCCAGTTAGGGGCAGAGATTTTCCTCTGTTTTTGAACATGAGATGTATAAATAGCCATGTTTTCTGGCTGTGTATTCCTATCTATATCTGCGATGATGAAGCTCACCTTAATGTTTATGCATGTTTTCCCTGAATAAAGATGAATTTGATCCTTTCTTGGGGAAATGACCTGTCCCAATGTGTCTTTGTTGTTGACTTACAATAAAGTTCCTTCTCATAGAATCATCTCAAAGTTGTCTTTTGGCTGGTAACACTAGCACTTTGTGTCTATTTTGTTTAACTACTTGATGCTCTATTCGTTGGAATATTTGACTCTTTGTGTTATAACCTTCTGGAGAGCAAGAACTTCTTTTTTTGGTAAAATTTTAAATAGTTGCAAAGATAAAGCTAATAAAATAATGAACTTACAAGTGCTCATCACACAGCTTCAGCAATTATTTCATAGTCAGTCTTGTTTCATCTACAACCCCTTCCCCCAAATGGATTGTTCTAAAGCAAATCCCAGATATAAGATCATTTCATCTGTTAATACAGGGGTGGACAATAGTAGGTTTATAGCTGTGAGTATGTGAAGTACATACTCATTTGTATTAATAATTGTATTATTTTCCATATGAACAACTATAAAACTACTTTTGCCCACTCCTGTATTTCAGTTGTATTACTAACTTATAAGGGCTTTTATTTTTTTTATTTATATATATTTTAAAATATATTTTATTGATTCTTCACAGAGAGGAAGAGAGAGGGACAGAGAGTCAGAAACATTAATGAGAGAGAAACATCGATCAGCTGCCTCCTGCACACCTCCCACTGGGGATGTGCCCGCAACCAAGTTACATGCCCTTGACCAGAATCGAACCTGGGACCCTTCAGTCCGCAGGCCGATGCTCCATCCACTGAGCCAAACTGGTCAGGGCATAAGGGCTTTTAAAAAAACATAACCAGAGCCCTGGCCAGTGTTGCTCGGTTGGTTGTAGTGTTGTCCCATACACCAAAGGATTGTGGATTCAATCCCTGGTTGGGACACGTGTGGGAGGCAACCAATCAATGTTTCCCTCTCACATTGATGTCTCTCTCAAATAAATTTAAAAAGTTATATAAAAAGACAAACACAATGCCATTATCACACTAAAAATTAGTCCTTTCTAAATATCATAAAATATTCAATGTTCAAATTTCTGTAATTATCTCATATTTTTTCCCTTCCCTCTCTTCCTTTCCATTTTCTGTCTTCCTTTATAACTCCTTATATGGATAGCTACATTATTTTCATCTCTCTTAGGTAAATACCTGGAAGTGGAATTGCTGGACTATATAGTTAACATTATAAGAAAATGACAAACTCTTTTCCAGAGTGCTTGTTTCTTTTTATATTTCCACCAAGAATATATAAGAACTAGAGGCCTGGTGCACAAAAATTTGTGTACTTGGGGCAGAGGGGTCCCTCAGCCCAGCCTGTGCCCTCTCGCAGTCTGGGAACCCTCGTGAAATGTCCACCTGCTGGCTTAGGCCTGCTTCCTGGGCTATTGGGCCTAGCTGGCAGTCAGACATCCCTCTGGCAGCCCGGGAGTCCTCGGGGGATGTCCACTTGCCAGCGGGGAGCAGGCCTAAGCTGCAGTTGGACATCCTTAGCGCTGCTGAGGAGGCAGGAGAGGCTCCCACCACTACCGCTGTACTGGCAGCCATCAGCCTGGCTTGTGGCTGAGCAGAGCTCCCCTTGCGGGAGTGCATTGACCACCAGGGGCAGCTCCTGCATTGAGCATTGCCCCTTGGTGGTCAGTGTGTGTCACAGTGACCAGTCATTCTCAGTCATTCTGCTGTTAGTGTCAATTTGCATATTACCCTTTTATTATATAGAATACCGGTTATTTCACATCCTCACAACACTTGGTGTCATCAGTCTTTTAAAGGTTAGCTATATGCCAATAACTTTTTGAGTACTTCTCAATGCCTTGCAGAATATATTATTCATGTTATGCTTATCTTGTGGAATGCTTTCCCAACTCACCAGTTTTTCAATCCTTCCTATGTTTTACACCAGTGCTTCCTAATGAATATATGTAAGAATCGTCTGGGATCTTCTCAAAATATACAAGCCTCAGTCTTATTCCAGACATACTGTATCAGCTTCTTCAAGGATGGTTAAAAAAGTTCCCTAAGATAATTCTGATTTATACTCTTGGTTTTTACCACTGCTTTTAGGCTCAAGTCCTACCTATGATAGCAGAAGTTCTCCATCCTTGGCTACATGTTAAAAGTATCTGGGGGAACCAAGATGGTGGCATAAGGTTTATACCTGAATGCACAGCCTCCCACAAACATTAAAAAATACAACAATAAAGCTAAACAACCATACTCCAGAACCAAGGTAGTGGAAGCTTTACAACTAGAAGGCAAGAGAAGGAGTGCATTGAGACTGAGTAGAAGTTCTTGGCGCCAAAACAGAGAGGTACGGATGCGCGAAAGGGTGGAGGTGGCTGCTGTACCTGGGTCAGCGGCTTGGAAGGGTTTACAAGCTCTGGGGTCGCACTGAATA
>PVJC01039215.1:0-16371 GCA_004026665.1 Murina feae | reverse complement strand
AAAGTATCTGTGGAGCCGTGCAGGAAGGAAGTGCTAAATATACACACACACATCTCTTTCTGTCTTGATGGCAGAACACAAAGGCTACTACTAACAGGGCTGCTCGTGGCCGAACAAAGTCAATGAAACAACACAGCAAACAGCGACAGCGTCGGATTATAACGCGTAGAATAAATTAAATAACCATGCGTCGGCTAACCATACGGATGGAGGAGCAGTGGCAGCCCTTTCTTGCAGTGGAATTCCAGTGAATAAATGTAGGAGAGATGAAACAAACAACAAAAAAACACCATTAAGCAAACTCCCCAGAAGTAACTGTTGCAGACGCGTCACACAGACGGATGCCGGAGTCCGAGCGCAACGTGTGAGGACTAACAGGATGTGTACAGTCTCAGAGGATCTCCACAAGGTGTTTAACCTCAGAGGGAATGACAGACGAGGGGCCCTGAGACAGAGGAGAAACCAGCTTTACCAAGTGATCAAGGCCCGGGTCCCCGGCAGTACGTGAGGACGACGCGGCGGACCCTGTGCTTTAGGACACGGAAAGGGGAACATCACTTCTGCAGTTGTATAACCTCAGTCCAACCATCTCAAATACCACATTTGAGGGACCTTTGGCAAAAGAATAATCAATATCCTTCAGACGTACCGAGGTTGTGAAAAACAAAGAAAGAATACGAAACTGTTCAAGACTGCAGGAGGCTAAGGAGAAGCAACAACTTAATGCCATATGGGACCTGAATGGGACCGGTGTGCTCCGTGGATAGAGCGTTGGCCTGTGGGCTGAAGGATCCCGGGTTTGATTTCGGTTGGGGGCATGTGCCTTCGTTGTGGGCACATCCCCAGTGGGGGACCGTGTGCAGGAGGCAGCTGATCGATGTTTCTCTCTCATCGATGTTTCTGAGTCTCTATCTCTCTCCCTTCCTCTCTGTAAAAAATAAATGAAATATATATATATAGATATAGATATAGATATAGATATATAGATATAGATATAGATATTTTTTTTTTTTAAAGAATCCTGGTGGGAAATCTGTGAAATTCACATAAGGGCTTCCGTGTAGTTCCAGGCCATTGCCAATGTTAACGTCTGATTCTGTTTACAGTTAACATCATTGTACCGTGAATTATAGTAACATGGTGCCAACGTTAATTTCTTGTCCTGCTACAATGTTAACATCATTGTACTCTGAGTTATAGTAACATGGTGCCAATGTTAACTTCTTGCCCTGTTACAATGTTAATATCATTTTACTATAAATTACAGTAACATTGTACCGATGTTAATTTCTTGCTGAGGGATGAATACATGGAAACTCTGAATTATTTTTTTACTATTTTTATTGATTTCAGAGAGGAGGGGAAAGGGTAGAGAGAGAGAGAGAAACATCAATGATGAAAGAGAATCATCGACTGGCTGCCTCCTGCACTCCCGACACTGAGGATCAAGCCTGCAACCCGGGCATATGCACTGACCAGGAATCGAACCGTGACCTCCTGGTTCATAGGTCGATGCTATGCCAACTAGGCTGCATTAATTTTGCAGCTCTTCTGTAAATTTGAGAACAATTTTTAAAAATCATGTTTTTTAAAAGAGACTTTACAAGAAAGCAGCCCACCTTGACTGATGCTATTTACTAAATGCCTCATGAAGATCTCATCTCATCTAGAGTGGATTCTGTTTTTCAGACTGAACCCACACTTATCCTCTTCTCCAAATGAAGCACAGAGAGGTCAGGACTTGCCCAAGGTCACACAGCCCCAGAGCTTTCAGCCTGAGTCGTGAACACGGTTCTTCCAAGCGACTTAAGAAGTCCCCTCCCAACTCAGCAGCCCACGGGGGCGATGGGAGTCAAGTTAGCTTTGGCTGCATTTTAGTTAACGTGACACCCACTCTTCCTTCCTCTGAGCGCTGGTCTCACCGGGAGGATGGGTGAGCGCAGGGAACAACCTGAACTGGCGCCTACTCCTGGGTTTCATGCGGACAATTTGCAGAGTCATCAGTGAGCCTCCTTTAATGTTGATTCTTCAGAAGTGAAAAACAAAGCACATTAAACAGCTTGTTTTGCCCAGGCTTGGCTGGCTCCCAAGCAGGGAAGGCCTGTGTCCAGATGGGGTGATGCTCATGGCCACTGTTTTCGCCCCACCAGCGACAAGTTTCTAACCGGCCCTGCCATTCATCCCACCCCCCGCCCCACGGCTCTGAGCCAGCCTTGTGCTGGGTGCTGGGTGGGCTGTGCCAGGGCAGACAGGGCTCCGGACCAGCTTACAGTTCCATGAGACACACGCGAGCACAAGGAGCCGGAGCTATTTGAAATAAGCACAAGCTGTGGGGGTGGGGGTGGGCAGCAACCTGGCAAACGGGAGGATTAGCGATCTTCGGAAAGCTTTATAGAAATTAAAGAAGAAAAAGGTTAAGTAAGTATTTGAGACAAAGGGAATATGTTCAAGGAACGGAAAGGAGAGCGGTGTGGGGTGGAAGGCGCAGGCAGTGGCCCGTTCAGGTCCCTTATCCAAGGCTGCCTTCACATCCTTGCCAACTGACCTCTGACAACTGACCTCTGACAGTGTGGCCTCTGTCGTGGCCTCTGCCGCCGGCCAGGAGTTTGGGTTTTTGTGAGCACCACTCGCAGCTCATCATGTAATAGGAAAACTCTGAAGTGTTATCACTTCGTTTCCCTTTTAAATTGCTGAAGCTCATCTACAAGTTGGAGCTCCTAGTAACATGCTCAGAGCATCGTTCCTGTTTTCTCCCGAAAACCACAGATTGTCCCACAGCCTTGGTCGTCTGCACCTAGAACGTCCCTCTGAAAAAAAACGAGGCAAAGGACCACAGAAACAGCTTCAGGGTGGCCCACGGCTGGACAAGTCCAAGAGGCGGCCCCCACTCTGGGGTCAGTACTCACAATGTGGGCACCCACCTAGGCAGGGAAGCGCCGCCCTGCCCCGAGCGCCTGGTTTTCCGAGCCAGTGAGCTGCTGTGGAGGCAGCAACCCAGAGCTTCCCAGGTGGGTGTCCGGGGTGCGGACCATCACTGGGGCAACTGACGGACATGGCAAACCATCTTGTAAACGTCAGAGCGATGCAGGGGAACTCAAGGGAAAGCCTCAGCTGCTGCTTTTGGATAATAGGTGTTACTTCCAAGTCAGTGACTGAGGCAGGTTCAGGCTCTCTGTTCTCATGACTGAACTGTGATCGGATCCATTGGAATTAGGTGTCTGGGGCATCAGAGTGGAGAGGTGCTGGGGGGTGAGTGACGGTCAGTGGCCCAGGGACTGGCGTGCACCTGGCAGCCTCTCACTGTGAGAAGAAGCCGGCCTGGGGAAACGGTGAAACATACAGTGTGTGCCCTCACCCTGCCAACCCACTAAGTCCGAGCTGCAGGGGGAAGGCACGTGCATTTTTTCAAAGCTCTCTAGGCAAGTCACCTGTGCTCCCCACACCTGGCATCTGGCCGGCCAGCTGGCAGAGCAGCCACGGTTTCCTCTCTGTCTCTCCAACTCACCATCCTGTCTAATTTAAAAATAGTTTCGGAGGAAGGGTCAGACCCACAGGGCCGTCCGACAGGAGGAGCCTGCACTGCCACAGCCATGGGTCCCTCGGAGTCAGAGGATGCCCCACGGGTTAGTGGCTCAAGCCTCAGCTCCCGGGAGCCCCACAGTTAGGGATGGTTCATTAAGCAATCAAACGCTTTAATCCTTTCTTGCTGGGCCTCATTAGAGGGATCATATAGGTCTCAACTTTGAATTTCCTGCCCGCAGGGGACCTGGACCAGGATCTGGGTCAAGCCCGGCAAGTCTCTCCAGCTCACGGACCCCAGGCTCCCCTCTGCAGAAGAAAGGGGCTTTGCTAGAAGAGTTTAGGATTCCTTCTGGTCCTAAAATGCAAAGTTGGGGTAAGACAGAATTCAAGAGTTACCGTCTCCATTTGATAGAGAATGCCACCTTTCATGAAGATGCTGGATATGACCGTGACTTCCGGTGTGGCCCCAGCCCCCAGGGACAGGCTGAGAAGCGGTCTCCTCCCCAGCCAGGGCAGAGAGGCTGGGCCGGAGGGGGCCTCTCAGGCATGGAGTGTCAGCCCTAATCTGGGATTAGTGGGGAATCCAGTTGGAGGGAGGGCAGTAGACGGGCTGCCGGGTCAGGACAGCCACCAGAGACACCAGCCTGCTCACCCTCATTGTCATCAGTGCTGCAACAGTGGTGGCCGGGGACAGGGAGGGCGTGCGACACGTCAGTCGCAGGGAGTTCCCCAGATCCTATCTGCCTGCAACACCTTCCAACTGAATTCCAATCAAGCAGCCCTCACAGGCACAGGAAGCACGAGCAGATGCAACCCACAGCCACCGAACTGTCTGGGAGGGCTCTGCCATGCTCGGAGCTCGAACCCCGCACATCACGGTGCCTTCCTGGCAGGAGTGTGGACACTTAGAGGTCCCGACGCTGCAGTGCTTGGTCAACAGCAGAATGCAAACCAGCCAGATGCCTGTCTCCACTCCCTGAACAGAGCTCCCTCTGCTCCCAAAGAGTCCGGGGATTCCGTGAAAGGTTTTCTTTCAAAGCACCCAGTTCCTTCAAGGTTCTCGGCCTTACCTCACCAGCCAGGCGTTCCAGGAGGGACGAGCGACCCCCGGGCGCAGGAGCAATCTGGAAGCGGTGTCTACAGCAATCCTATTTTCCGGAGCCGATCGAGAAACGCCAGGAAACGAGGCAGAACGGGTTAAGCAGGGCTACCAACGCGCACATAGGAGGTAGGGTCCCGCCTGCGTGCCTGCAACTCCTCCAGATCCGCCAGATCACGCACCCAACGCTCCTCTGAAAGTTCAAGGGAGCAGGGGCCAGGCTCACACCTGCTCACACCACCAACCAAGGAGGACTCACTCAGCCCCCGAAGCTGGCCTGTGACACCAGCTCAGTCAGGGGTCAATGACAGCACCGGGTGAGCTCCCCGGTGGGAGGCCACACGGCGTTAGGGCGCCCACAAGAAACGCTGAAAGCCTTTTTTTTTTTTTTTTTTTCATCCAAAAGGTACAATTCGTTTTCAATAGTTCAGAACAGGGTCAGGCCTTCAAGTTGTTGGATGGATGGCGATTTACATGCAAAGCTTTCTTGTTTTTTAAACCCTGGTGCAAAGACCAGTCCCTGCCGCTCTGGAACAGGCACACCGCCTTCCCTATGCCCAAAGCCAAGGCCACAGGCTTCTCCACTGAGCTGCACAAGCCGATGCAGGACCATGAAAGCAAGGAGGATCCGTGAAGACCGGGAGGCACCTCCCAATCCACCAGGCCCCAATTCCTACGACGGGGGTGCCCAGAAATAGGAGACGCCAGGAATCTGTCATTGAACTACGATGTCTTAAAAGTAAAAGTAAGTGACCACGTCCTTAACTATGGAAGAAACCAAACCACAGGAGCGTGCACGGCAGCAGTTGGATCACAAGCCCCTGCGTGTTGTTTGGGGTAGGAGGTGGCCCAGCACAGGCTGTGTGACCTGGGGTGGGTTCCTTAACTTCTCCAGCCTCAGCTCCTACCTGTAAAGTGTTGACAGACCCAGGAGTTGTGAGCATTCACACGACATGTGCACCTAAAGACCCCAATACAACGTCTGGAAGCGGCTGGCTCTCAGTGGTCGCTAACTTTATACGCCAGGGAATGCAAGCAAACCACGCAGAAGTACATTGTTGGTGAAGCCCAGCTCCACAGATGGAAGCCTATCTGGGTCACAGGTATCCCTACATCAGGTACAAAAGTAGGAAGTGTCCAGCTGGGAACCAGAATCCACCTGGGACTCCAGGAAGGGCTGCTATGAGCTAGAAGAGGGATGGCCCCTCTGACAAGTCTCTCCAACAGCCAGGCACACCTCCTCTGGGGCGATGAGGTCCAGTCACTTTGCCTTGGCTCCCCATCAAGGATGGTCCGCACTCCAGGGTCTTTCTCCAAACTTTCAAGGGTCCCTTCGACCGGGAAGGCGCCCTTAGGACCAGCCCAGGGCTGTGGGAGGCTCCGGGGGCCAGCTCTGCGCGCCCCGCGCGCTCCCCGCCGGCAGCCGCCCCCGGCCCCGCGGCCCCGCCACGCCCTCCCAGAAACTCACCCCTTTCCGTCGGGCCTCCTGGTTCAGGGCGGCCACCCAGGCGGCCTGCCACTGGCTCCTCCAGCTCTTCAGCCTCAGAATCCAGGAGAGCAGCACGTCCGACTCCGGGCGCGGGTCCTCCGCCGGCTGCGCCGCCCGCCGCGGGGGCCGAGCTCGCGCCCTGGCCAGCGCCCACTGCGCCAGGTACAGGCCCACGGTGCCCAAGGCCACGACGAAGAGCGACACCAAGACCAGCCACTGGACTTCACCGAGCCACGCGTCCAGGCGGGACATGGTGACGGCGCATACCAGGCGCGCCTCGCCCAACTTCCCGGGCAGCCCGGGCGGGACGCGGGGCCCGCGGCGGCGAGCTCAGGACATCAGCCCGCGCGCGGCCGGCCGGGGGGCGTGGAGGGGCGCCGCGGGCTGGATCCCGCGGCGGGCGGAGCGGGGCCGGGGGCAGGGAGCCCGGAGGCCGGGCGGGGCGAGCAGGAGGAAATGCCGGCCCGCGCGCCGCAGCCACCGCCGGGGACGGCGCCCCCAACCCCGCGCACCTGGCCGTGGGGACGCGGCGGCCGGCGTTCCCGACTCGGCGTCTGGGAAGCTCCCGGGCCGCGCGGCCCAGCGCGCTTCCTCCTGCGCGCGCCACCCCCTGCGTCCCGCCCGCTGCCCAGCAGTGGCCGGAGAGGCTGCGGCCGGGGGCGGGGCCGGGGGCGGGGCCGATCCTCGGGGGCGGGGCCTGGGTCGCCGGCGCCCGGGCGGTCCTCGCCCCCTTAAAGGCCCCGCGCCCCCGGCCCCGGTGGGCACCGCTCCGGCCCGGATCCGGCACTCCCGCGCCGCCGCGTGCGTGCAACACCGGCCCCTTTCTGCGGACCGCGGGCCGCGGCAGCGCGGTGGCCCTGCTGGGCGCGCCCGGCGCGGCTCTCTCCAGCGCTGACATGCTCCCGGCGTGGCGACGCGACAGCGCGGGGCGCGGGACTTTCCAGTTAGTCAGCCGGATTCCAGGGAGGCTGCGGGGCCGACTGTCTCGCCTTCCCTGCGAGCGCGCGCGTGTGCATGTGCGCGCGGACGTGTGTGGATGTGTGCGCGTGCGCGCACCCCCATGCGTGTGCATGTGCGCGTGCATGTATGCGTATGCGTGCGTGTGCGCGTACGTATGTGGATGTGTGCGTGTGTGCGCGCGCGTGTGGATGTGTGTGCATGTGTGCGTGTGCATGTGTGCACGCACGCCCATGCGCGCCTTCGCGTGTGGAAAGGTGATTTCTAGGGTCACCATCGGCCCACCAGCAAGATGGTGCCTGGTTCTAACATACTTGGAAAGTCCCTGGAAATCCGTGACTCCGCACCCAAAGCCAGGAGGGTCTGAAGAGTCGCCGTCTTCAAGTGAATGTGTTGTTTGTTACGAAGCATACTCACGCCAGTGTCTGGCAAACCTCGGCGCCTCTCATCTTGCAGGGAGTCCCCATCCTTAGGAAATGCTCCAAAACACTAGCCTAAGATTCTCGAGGGCCTAAATAATGTAATAATGATTCCCTGGTGTATTCTGTAGCTGGATGAAGGGGATTTGACCTTGAGTTGGGTTGGCTAGACCTGAATGAACACAGCCTTCTGTGACCTAGCCAGGGTCTGCAGATGGGCCAGTCTGGCGCGTAAACAAGTGGTGATTCTGCCTCTGCCACTGCAGGCGCAGGGAGGGGTCCTCACTGGTTCCTCCTGGGCCCCTTCCTACCTAGGTGCTGAGTAGAGAGAGTAGAAGCCTTAGAACTTGGCTCAGGGGGCATTTGCTAAGAAAGCTGGCTAGTTGGGCAGATCAGAGATTAGGATCTCAGTCTGGTTCATAGGCCAGTGGCATTAATTGTCACCTGTTATGCAAAACCCCACAGGCAGAGCAAAGGAACCACAGGTCTGATGATGACTCTGCCCTGGATACCAAGCATTAAAGAGGAGCAGTGGAGTGCCACCTAGAAAGGGGGAGGCTGGTGTCTGCGTGCGCCCGTGTGTGTGTGTGTGTGTGTGTGTGTGTGTACGAAGGCCTGCATGTAGCTTCACACCCCTGAGGCAGAGAGTGCAAGGGGATGTGTGATGGCTGGAGGCAGTCGGGGGTGGGGTGGGGTAGGGGCTGAAGCTAGAGCACCTAAGCTCTGGGTAGTAAATTGAGCCACTGAAAAGGACAAGCAACACACTGTCTGAAGCACAGACTGAAAAAAATTGCATTTTGTAAATATCACTCCAAGCAGCAGGTAGTGGAGGCAAGGTTGGAAGGAAGTGGAGGGGAAGCGAGCTTAGCTAGAGGGTAACCCCAGAGTCCATGAGAAGGGTTTGGCTGGGCCCTCACAGGAGAGGGTATCCTTTGCTTAGAGGATGGAAGCCAGGAAAGGAGACTGAGATCAAAATTGTGGGCAGAGAGCGGTGGAGGGCAAAAGAAGTTTACATCTGACAGCCCCGATCTTCTCTGAGAAGGAAGGAATCGGGAGGCAGCTTGTGGGGAACAGGACAGGAGCTGGCAGGGAGCTGAAATCATCGGATTGCCCAGGTGAGCTGGGCAGGGGAGAACAGCTGTCATCAGGCGGGTCTGATATTAGAAAGTGGAACTACAGTGATCCTAGGAGCTTTCTACAAGTCACCTGCTCATTAAACACCAGCTGTCTCTTCAGCTCGGAGGTCCTTAAGGGTTGGGGGAATGGCTCTCCTTTTCTTAAGAAATCTCTTCTTTAAAAAATATTTTCATTGATTTCAGAGAGGAAGGGAGAGGGAGAGAGATGTAGAAACATCCATGATGAGAGAGAATCATGGATCAGCTGCCTTCTGGATGCCCCCTACTGGGGGTCGAGCCCACAACCCAGGCATGTGCCCTGACCAGAAATTGAACCGTGACCTCCTGGTCCATAGGTGGATGCTCAACCATTGAGCCACACTGGCAGGCTGGGACTTGCTTCTTATTTGAAGCAAGCCTCTGATTATCTTCTGATCTGCAGCCAGACCTATGCAGTTGAATAATTCAAGTCCCACTGGCCCCCCTGCCAAAATCCAGGGATGCTAGATACCTCGGACTCTCCGACTCCCTATTGCAGCATGAGTCCACGTGCACACTGCGCACTGGCTGTTAGCCATGGTGGCAGGTATGACAGGGCCCGCCCCGGGTGACCGGTGGAACCAGTCTCCTTCCTCATCTTTTGTCTCTAAGGCATGCTAACCCCTGGCTCATTTAGAGGCTTGTAAGGAACTATAAACTAACAAACACCTCCGGTTTGGAATGTTTACAAAGGAATGTACACATTCAGGTATCGAATTACTTCTGCGCAGAACCAAGAAGAGGGAGAGTAAGGGATGGCCTGGGCTTACAGGAAAAACACAGCAAAATACGCACGAGGAACACAGCTATGAAAAACACCAGGCCATCCTCGCTTCTGCTCCCAGCCAGGCGTCCCAGGCTCGCAGTCCCATTCACCCAGAGCGTGGAGGGCCCTGGTCGGCTCAGCTCTCTGTAAGGGCAGCATTTTCTCCACACGTGGTGACACTGCCTGTTCCTGGCACACTGCCCTCTCCTCCACTCGGCATCCCTCCGACCCAAGGAGCCACCCTGCTGTTCTGCCCAGGAGCGTCGCTGGTTCTCGCCCACCACTCCTCCCGCAGAGCCGGGTCCTCCATGCTCTGCTCTGCAGGGTTGTTGGCTGGTTTGGACACCCCCAGAAGGAACCCATGCTTCAAATCCTCCAATGTGCTCCCATTGAGTGTCTGTGAGCAGGTAGGGGGTGCCAGGGAGTCTGGGCGCTGGCCATTGCCCCCTATCCCAGCTCTTAGGCCGAGGTGGTGGTGATGGAACCAGCTCGCCTGGGCCCAAGGAACTCATCTTCACATCAACCTACGGGACTCACCAGAAGCAGCCACCTTCCTGGAATATTCCAGAAGGCATCACTCTGAACCTTAGACCAGGTGGGCTCCAGGGGGACAGGAAGGAAACAGCAGAAACTGTATTTCCAAATTCCTCTTCACCACATTCTACGGTAACTGGCTGTGAGATGGGCGCACAGGCCACAGGAGGAAATGCTCTATTGTTTTAATTTTTAAATGTTTCTAAAATGCTCTTCGTGTGGACAGGTATTGCTTGCAGGGTGCTTCGCCCAGTCACCCATCTCTTGGTGCCTCCTGGATGCATCCAGAATGGAAGGATTTGAATGTCTTCCCCACCCCGGCCCAGGAGATGAAGTTCCATTTTTAAAAATTTATAAATATGTCCAGTGTTATCAATGCTTCGTATCTATAATCAAAGTAATACTTACTAATATTTCAAATTAGTCATTCCCATTGAGTCAGGTGTTCTTATCTTCTATCTATAGGATAAAAAGCCACTGGTCATAACGCTGTGACGGCCAAAGACTGGTCACCAGGACGGACTTGACTCTGGGTCCCGCAGCGCACTGGGTCTGGGTCTTGCGCCATTTCGTGTACTGGGTTTCGAGTGAGTTCATAAAAATACTCAGCAAAAATTGGGATGTATGCATAAACACTTGTTCAAGATTTTGTTAAATTTACAATGAAATTGGTGGTTGCCAGAGGAGAGGGGGTGAGGGGAGAAGGGAGTGGCAGGAGAAGCTTTGACTTTGGTGGTGGACACAGTGCAGTGTAAAGACCTTGTAACATAGAAACCCACACCTGAAACCTACATGTTCATGTTGACCTACGTCACCCCAACCAATTTAATTTTAAAAAATTCCAGTGAATTATTCTAAAATTCTGGAAGAGGAAAGGAGGGGTCCAGGGAGTTTGTCATTCGTCTCTCACCTGGCGGAGGAGCTTCTTGGCTCTGTAGCATGAGGAGGGTGACGACGAGGGTGGTGGCGGTGGTGCTAGCTTGAACCACCAAGTTACGCCTGATGCCCTGACGGCCCTGAGCCCAGGGGCTGTGATGGATGACCTGGGATGGACAGACGACCTGAAAGTACAAATGGCCTTCTTCCTCCCGTGGCTTCTGAGGGAAGACATTCTGAGAATTCCCTGTTAGCAAAATGCTTTTAAGCTTTGGCTCTGTGCCCTCGGCAGTGGGTCCGTGTGGACATTTGGCCCAATCTCCTTGGCTACGAGGGCATTGGGCTTAGTCATTTCCACAGTCTGGGGGCTCGGGTGTGCTTTGGGTCAGTTTCCTGTGACGCTCTCAGATGCACTGGGGGTCAGAGCCGGGCCCTGAGCCAGAAGGCTCCAGAAGGTCCTGCTGATCATTTGCGCGACTTCTTGAGACTTTGCTCATGGTACCTTCCTCGGCGAAAAGCGACCATCTGCATAACGGCAAACTCCCAAGCACAGCTTCAGAAGGGCCGGGAGCAAGGTCCTGAGCCCGAGGCTGGGCCACAAGCCAGCTGACCCTGGCAGGAGCGACTGGGATAGAGATGGAAGTCACCATCCAACAAGCTCCTTTCCCCTGCACGGCCTTGTGGTAGGGGTCCCCACAGGTGCACCCCCAGAGGTGGGCAGTCGGCAGGCGGGCACAGAGGTCATGCCTGTGTGTAACAGACACAGAGTTGGACTTGATGGGCTCACTCAGTTTTCATGGCTACACACAGAGGATGGCATTATCTGCTTTAAAGGTGAGGAAGCTGAGTTCAGAGAGGCTGAGTCACTTGTCCAAGGCCACACAGCGGGAAAGTGGAAGACAGAGTCTGACCCCAGGGGAACGTTGACCTGGATCAAGTTTTATAAAGCAAACAGATTCTACTGAAAAGACAAACATGTTACAAGGTGGAAATGAAGAGGTCGCATTTCTCCGGTCCTGGAGCAGAGACCTGTCTAAGAAGATGAATTGCCTTTTGTGTTCTCAAGTCCAGGAGACACAGTCTTTCAAAGCAGAGGGGAAGGAAGTTCACTAGGGTTCATTCCAGGGACTTGTGTGGACTTTAGCTGAGTCCCAAGCCTTTTCTGAGTAAGAGAGATGAGTCCTACCCCAGTGACTGCCCTGGGGATGGCTGGGTGATCAGATGACCCCCCTGCATGTGCCCCAAAGAGGGCCCTCCAGGAAACCCTAAGGAAAATGACCACCCGCAGGCCTCAGTGGATGAGCATCAACCTATGAGTCAGGAGGTCATGGTTCGATTCCCAGTCAGGACACATGCCTGGGTAGTGGGCTTGATCCCCAGTGTGGGGCCTGGAAGAGGCAGCCGAACAAGAGTTCTCTCTCATCATTGATGTTTCTCTCTCTCTCTCTCTCTCTCTCTCTCTCTCTCTCTCTCTCTCTTTCTCTCTCTCCCCCTTCCTCTCTGAAATCAATAAAAAATATATATTTAAAAAAGAGTAAACAGTCCTGACTGGTTTTGCTCAGTGGATAGAGTGTCAGCCTGCGGACTCAAGGGTCCCAGGTTCGATTCTTGTCAAGGGCATGTACCTTGGTTGTGGGCACATCCCCAGTAGGGGGTGTGCAGGAAGCAGCTGATCGATGTTTCTCTCTCATTGATGTTTTTAAACTCTCTATCCCTCTCCCTTCTCTGTAAAAAAATCAATAAAATATATTTTTTAAAAAAGAGTAAACAGGTGTCCGACATCTCACTGTGAGGAGCCTGAGTCATGCCGTGCTGCAGGGAAGAGGCGGGTAGGGTCACAGGCAGGGCTGCCAGCCTGCTGCGGGCCAGCCAGTCTGCCAAGAGCCTGCCCTGGGCCACCCTATGGCGTGGCCCCTGCAACTCAGTGCCCATGCCAGGCAGGAGGAGGAATGTGACCCAGATGGCAGCCTCCCTCCCCGCCAGGTGGCTCAGCGAGGCCTCCCAATGATTGCCCAAGAACGAGGTGGTTTGGCAATTTTGCCGGCACCCCAGGCTGGGACCAGCCTGATGAATGAAAATACTTCACTTCGTGTTCTCTATGCCGAAGAAGCACCTTCCAGGCAGCAGTCACTTACATTGTATGTTTTCCCCGACATAAAGAGTGCTGTCCCTGCCCTTGTCTACTGACACCCGAGCTCCCACTGTTGGAATCAGATGTGTCTGCCGTGTAGATGCCGAGGTTGTGGGGATTCCTTTGGTCGTGGGGGATGGGGTGGGGGGCCTGGCGGGAAAGCATGCTGAGGAGGAGAAAGATTTAGGCATGGAAGACAGGTCCCCGCACCCCCCCCCCCCGCCCCCAGACCCTCCTTGTTGGGACTTTGCTGTGGCTGCTTTAGATGCTCCAACTGAGGGTGGCTGCTGTGAGAACTTCTTGCTGGGAACAGACCCCTGGGCCACATGGAGGGGCGCTGCTCCGGGCTTCTCAGGTCCTGCAGGATGCGCCTGTTCAGTGCCATGGGTGTGGCCATTCCTGTGCTGACTCTGGAATAACGCAGGCTTGATGGATGTGAGCAGGAGGGAAGGTCAGCACCCGGTGTGGGGCCCCGGCCAGGCACTTTCCACATGAGTAACGTTTCGGCCTAAAATTGTCTTTGGTGTTATGTGTCATTTTTTGTTTGTTTGGTTTGTTTTTTTTTTTAAAGCCTTGTTGGGCACAGGATAGAATCAACTAAATATCTGCAGGGATATTTTAGCCTCTTGAAGAGCTAAAGGAAACTACTATGAAAGGGCTCTAAAAATAGTCCAGCTGTAGCCACCTTCCTGCAAATAATTAATGTGCTCATTACAAAGGATTATTATCTACTGCCCTGGCTCGCCAGGCCGTCCAGTGAGACAGAGTGAACGGTTCTCCTGGTTCGGAAAATACCGGGGCCTGGAAACAATTGATCTAGCCATTAAGAGAGAAAAACACGGAAGCCTTCTGTTTGCCTAGCACTTTGCAAGAATCCTCCTAATAGGACACCCCCCAAGGATACCGGAGCTTCCCTGCCGGCAGCAAGTCTGCAAGCGGTGCCTGTGGGATCCAAGTGAGCTGACAAACGCACTCACTGGGTTACATCTGTATTTATACATTGCAATCAAAGAAAAGGGACTTGGGTGGGTTACATGAAATCCTCTGGTGATAGACCAGAGAGGCGGGAGAAAGCAAAGGCGGGGGTGGGGGGGCACTCTTGGGATTGGATAAAAGTGAAATGATAGATATATACTTAGGTGGGTGCAGGAACAATTAACATGATAATGAAGGAATTTGTGGTGTCTGTCCTGGTGCCTGGCACATTAGGTTGTGCCCCAGAGGCTCCAGAAAAAGGGAAGCTACAAGTTACCCAGACATTTCAAAGGGATATGTTATTATCGATGCAAAAAGACAGATGGGCTCAGCTAAGGTAAAGGTTGACCTTGTCGGTGAAGATACCGGCCTAAGCTGTGACTACCCACCATCACTGCTTTTAGGTAAAGTTTAGTTTCACACTATCCTTTGTGGTTACTTTAGGTTTCAGTTTGCAAGATCGCCATGCAGGCCTCCCCTGAGCTTGTCAGGTTAGCACGTGGCCCCTTTTGTCCACAATATTAACCCATCCTAACTTCCTACTCCAGGTATTTTAACCCATCCTAACTTACTAACTCGGGTATATTAATCTATCCTAACTTACTAACCTGGGTATAGTAACCCATCCTAACTTATTAACCTGGGTATGTTAATCCACCCTAACTGGCTAACCTGGCATATTAACCCACCCTAACTTGCTACCCATGCATAATGTAGGTCTGGCACAGCCTTTCTTTCTTGGGCGCCCACTACATTTTTTCTTTTTAATTGTGGCCTTGCCCGCGGTCAATTCAGTGTTCTTCCAGCTTTGATTTGGTCTGTAAATTCGATCAGTATCAGTATGACGTCAAAGTCTTCACTCAGGAAATGGGGGTAAGCACTGGTTGTGTTGCAGAAAGACCACAAAAACTAAGCGATGCTTTGAAGAGGTGGAGAAATCACAGCTTTATTACACGCGTGGACTCCGGGATTAATCCAAATCAGAGTGGGGGTAGCACTCGAGAATCTTGCTTTATAGGTGCCCCTCGAGTTCATTGATTTGCAAATACACTCCCTTCCCCCAAGGCCCTGAAGGGAGAACTCCCCTCATCCACCCTTCCCCCAGATACAGGGCTCAAAAACAAGGCTCCCTCGCCCCACCTACCAGGGGACAGGGCTTTGTTTGGTTTAATGGCCTTGCAGAACCAGCCTTCCTCCTCAGTTGCGGTCTGGGAGAGGTGGTACGGGACAGTCACCAACCGTGGCCTGGACCCTCAGCCTTCCTTCCTGAGCTGGATCTCCAAACCAGAGTCCTATTACCATGAATATGTGTTGGGTTATCGTTCTGACAACCAGATCCACAATGAAAATGAGGCTATTTATTTTCATTCACTCGTCTGTTCGTCTGTTCATTCATTCAGCATCCCTTGGGCTCTCAGCCTGCACTGTGCCAGGTGCTGCCATCCCAGGCCTGAGTCCCACTTCCAATCCTCTGGACCCACTTGCCTCAGCTCCATCTGGCACCCAGCTGTGCCCAGGGGGAGCCTGGCAGGACTTTGCCTCGGTGGCACCAGGCGTCTCTGCCCTGGGTGTCTTTGTCACCTTCACATGGGACTGTCACAAACATTCTGGAACACAGGTAAACCCGGAAATGACAGGCGTTAATAGGCTCTTGGACAAGCCTTGAGCAGTGGTGACAGGAGGTGTAGAGGGTCGGGCAGCCTCCACCTGTTCCCTAGAATCGCTTCCAAAAATAAACCACTGGGGAGCGAACTGTTGTTCCTTGGGGAGCTGGCTAAGGCCTCCCTAAGGGGCTCAGGGCCTAGTGGGACAGACGAGGTCACACCTAAACCATTCGTTAGCAAACAATGTGCTAACAGGGGTATTTCACAGAGTGCGGGGCCACAGACGAAAGAGAGCTCCAACTCCTTTAGGGGGCAGTTGACCTGGACCTTGAATGTAAGCAGAAACAAACAAGGTTGAAGAGGAAATGGGGGTGGGAGGGCCAGGCGCTCTAGGCCACAGGTTCAAAGGCCAGGAAGCACCCCCGCTGTGCCAGTGGTTCTGGCTGGATCTGGATAGATGGTATCAGGTTTGGTTGGCCTGAGATGAGTTGGAAATGAAGGCAGGGCCTGGTCAGAAGTGGGCTTATAGAGAGTTAGGTTTTGTCCAAAGGAGAACTGTCGGAGGGTTGGGGCACAGAGGCGGCATCATCAAGTTTGTGTGTTGCTCAGAGCCTGCTAGTAAGGGTGGGCAGGAACAGGTGGCTTCAGGGCTATCTGGGAGCTTATTAGAAATGCAGACTCCCAGGCCTCACCCTGGAACTGAGGAGTCAAAACCTGCATTTAAATTAGAGCCCAGGAATTTCAGTGCACGTTGAAATTTGAGAAGACTGTTCTAGGACATTTTGCAGTGGGGGTGGGGTGGAGGTAGAGGGGGGGGGTGAGGTTGGAAGTGGGGTGGAGGTGGG
>PVJC01039214.1:0-16375 GCA_004026665.1 Murina feae | reverse complement strand
AGAATCAGGGGCATAGAAAGGGAGTGGAATGACAATTCACAGTGGGAAAGAGGTATTGGGGGTCTGGGAAGAGACTGCACAAAACCGTACACCTATGGATGAGTCCAGTGGAGGGGGTGTAAGGGCAGAGGGTGGGGTGGAAACTGTAAGGAGGGGAGCTATGGTGGAAAAAAGAGGAACAACTGTAATAATATGAACAATAAAAATTAATTAAAAAAATAAAAAATGCCATAGAGTTCTTGGCATTAATTTTGTATCCTGCTACATTGCCCAATTCATTTATTAAATCTAATAATTTTTTTGATGGAGTCTTTAGGGTTTTTCTATGTACAGTATCATGTCTTCTGTGAATAATGACAGTTTTACTTCTTCTTTTCCAATTTGGATGGCTTTTATTTCTTCGTCTTTTCTGATCGCTTTGGCAGCACTCCCCGTACTATGTTGAACAGTTATGAAAGCGGGCATCCCTGTCTTGTTCCTGTTCTTAAAGTTTTAGTTTTTGCCCATTGAGTATGATGTTTGCTGTATGTTTGTTATATAAGGCTTTTATTATGTTGAGATATGATCCTTCTATTCCCACTTTGAGCGTTTTTATCAGAAAAGGGTGTTGAACTTTATTTAATGCCTTTTCTGCATCAATTGATATGATTATGTGTTTTTTGTCTCTCAATTTGTTTATGTGATGTATCACATTCATTGATTTTTGGATATTATACCAGCCTTACATCCCTGGAATAAATTCCACTTGGTCATGGTGTATGATCTTTCCAATGTAATGCTGGATCCGGTTTGCTAGAATTTTGTTGACGATTTTGGCATCTATGTTCATCAAGGATGTTGGCCCGTAATTCTCTTTCTTTGTTATGTCTTTATCTGGTTTTGGGTTTAGGGTAATTCTGGCTTCATAGAAAGAGCTTGGAAGTGTGCCTTCCTCATGAATTTTTTGGAATAGCCTCAGGAGGATTGGTTTTAGTTCTTCTTTGAATGTTCAGTAAAACTCCTCTGTGAAGCCATCTGATGCAGGACTTTTGTTTGCTGGAAGATTTTTGATTACTGTTTCAATTTCATCAATAGTTATTGGTCTATTTGTGTTTTTTTGTTTCTTCTGATTGAGTTTTGGCAGCTTGTATTTTTCTAGGAATGTGTCCATTTCTTTAAGGTTGTCCAAGTTGTTGGAGTAGAATTGCTTGTAGTATTTTTTTTTTTTTACAATCCTTTCTATATCAGTGGGGTCAGTTGTTACTTCACTGCTTTATTTTCTGATTTTGTTTATTTGGGTCCTTTCATTGTTTCTTGGTAAGCCTTGCTACAGGTTCATCAATCTTGTTTATCCTTTCAAAGAACAAACTCTTGGTTTTGTTGATCTTTTATATTGTGTTTTTTTTTTTTGGTCTCTATGTTGTTTATTTATGCTCTGATCTTCATTATCTCCTTCCTTCTGGATACTGTGGGCTTTTTTTATTGATCTCTTTTAATTATTTAAGTTGCAAGGTTAGATAATATATTACCATTTTTTCTTGTTTTTAGAGGTAGGCCTGTAGAGCTATGAAATGCCCTCTCAGGACTCATTTCATTGTGTCTCATAGATTTTGAATTGTTATGTTTTCATTGTCACTTGTTTCCAGGATGATTTTATTTATTTATTTATTTATTTATTTATTTATTTATTTACATAAAGTATTACAAAGATTAGTAGAAATATTTCTTTTTCCCACCTGCCCTTCCCCCAGCCTGCCCTACCCCCAGTGATTTGTGTCCATTGGTTATCCTTAAATGGATGCATAAAAGTCCTTTGGTTGATCTATTACCCCCCAAACCCCCCTGTCCTTGTTGCTTTAATTTGACAGATTGTTTGATGCTGTTCTGCCTCTGGATCTATTGTTGTTCACCAGTTTATAATGGTTATTATTATCCATAGAGGAGTGAGGACATGTGGTATTTTTCATTCATTGACTGGCTTATTTCACTTAGCATTATGCTCTCCAGTTCCATCCATGTTGCTGCAAATGATAAGAACTCCTTCCTTTTCACAGCAGCATAGTATTCCATTGTGTAGATGTACCACAGTTTTCTAATCCATTCATCTCCTGATGGACACTTAGGCTGATTCCAAATCTTAGCTATGCACAAATCTTAAATTGTGCTGCTACGAACATAGGGAAGCATATATCCTTTCTGATTGGTGTTTCCGGGTTTTTTTGGATATATTCCTAGAAGTGGGATTACTGGGTCAAATGGCAGCTGCATTTTTAGTTTTTTGAGGAAACTCCATAGTGTTCTCCACAGTGGCTGCACCAGTCTGCATTCCCAACAGCAGTGCAGGAGGGTTCCTTTTTCTCCGCATCCTCTCCAGCACTTGTCGTTTGTTGATTTGTTGATAATAGCCATTCTGACAGGTGTGAGATGGTACCTCATTGTTGTTTTGATTTGCATCTCTCGAATGATAAGTGACTTTGAGCATGTTTTCATATGTCTTTCAGCCTTTTTTGAAAATGTCTATTTAGGGCCTTTGCCCATTTTTTGATTGGGTTGTTTATCTTCCTTTTGTTAAGTTGTATGAGTTCCCTGTAAATGTTGGAGATTAAACCTTTATCAAAGATATCATTGGCAAATATACTGTCCCATGCAGTGACTTTTCTTGTTGTTTTGTTTATGGTTTCTTTTGCTGTGCAGAAGCTTTTTATTTTGATACTAGAGACCCAGTGCACAAAATTTGTGCACTTGGGGGGAGAATCCCTCAGCCTGGCCTGTGCCCTATAGCAGTCTGGGACTGCTTGGTGGATGTCTACCTACTGGAATGCCTGGCCAGCCTGGGTGAAGGGAAGAAGGCTGTTTCAGGCTGCTCACAGCCCCTTCAGGGTTCGGGTCCCTACTGGAGTGCCTGGCTGGAAGCAGGTATCTGGGATTTATTTAACTTCTATAATTGAAACTTTGTTGCCTTGGTCCCCTGCTCAAAGCCTGGGTTGCCCCTGGCAACCCAAGGTCTCAGCCTTGCAGGTATCTGGGGTTTATCTTCTATAATTGAAACTTTGTAGCCTTGAGTAGATCTACAAAGAGCTTCCTCCATTTCTTGGGGCAACTTCAGCTCTGTGGCTGCCACCATCTTAGTTGAGTTAATTTGCATATTTGCTCCTGATTAGTGGATGTGGCTTGTGAGCGTGGCTTGTGGGTGTAAGGGAGTGAGGGTCAATTTGCATATTACTCTTTTATTAGATTAGATAGTCCCATTTGTTTATTTTCCCTTTAGTTTCCATTGCCCTAGGAGCTGTATCAGTGAAAAAATTCTTTCGGCTTATGTCTGAGATTTTGCTACCTGTGGAATCCTCTAGAATTTTTATGGTTTCCTTTCTCACTTCTAAAACCTTTATCCATTTTGAGTTTATTTTTGTGTATGGTATAAGTTGGTGGTCTAGATTCATTTTTTTGCATGTGTCTAACCAAGTTTCCCAGCACCATTTATTAAAGAGACTGTTTTGGCTCGATTGTATCGTCTTTCCTCCTTTGTCAAATGTTAATTGAGCATAGTGGTTCGATTCAATTTCTGGATTCTCTATTCTACTCCTTTGGTCTATATGTCTGATTTTGTGCCAGTATCAGGCAGTTTTGAGGACAGTGGCTTTGTAGTACAGCTTGATATCTGGAATTGAGATCCCTCCTACTCTGTTCTTCTTTCGCAGGATCGCCACAGCTATTCGGGGCTTTTTTTTTTTTTATTCCAGATGAATTTTTTGAAGATTTCTTTCTAGGTCTGTGAAATATGCCATTGGTATTTTAATGGGGAATATATTGAATCTATAGATTGCTTTGAGTAGTGTGGACATTTTGATGATGTTGATTCTACCAATCCATGAACATGGTATATTCTTCCATCTGTTTATGTCTTCCTCTATCTCTTTTTTCAATGTACTGTAGTTTTCCGAGTATAGGTCTTTTGTGTCCTTGGTTAAGCTTATTCCTAGGTATCTTAATTTTTTTGGTGCAATGGTAAATAGGATTGCTTTTTTAATTTCTCTTTCTGTAAGTTCACTATTGGCATATAGAAATGCCATGGACTTCTTGGTGTTAATTTTGTATCCTGCTACATTACCATGTTCATTTATTAGGTCTAATAATTTTTTGCTGGCGTCTTTAGGGTTTTCTAAGTACAGTATCATGTCATCTACAAATAATGACAATTTCACTTCTGTTTCAATTTGGATGCCTTTTATTTCTTCTTTTTGCTTGATAGCATTGGCTAGCACTTCCAGTACTATGTTGAACAGCAGTAGCGAAAGTGGGCATCCCTGTCTTGTCCCTCTTCTTAAGGGAAATGGTTTTAGTTTTTGCCCATTTAGTATGATGTTGCCTGTGGGTTTGTCATATAAGGCTTTTATTATGTTGAGGTATGATCCCTCTATTCCCACTTTGCTGAGAGTTTTTATCAGAAAAGTGCGTTGGATTTTGTCAAATGCCTTTTCTGCATCAATCAATATGATTATGTGATTTTTGTGTTTTAATTTGTTTATGTGATGTATCACGTTTATTGATTTGCAGATATTGTACCTGCCTTGCATTCCTGGAATAAATCCCACTTGGTCATGGTGTATGATCTTTCTAATGTAATGCTGGATCCGGTTTGCTAGGATTTTGTTGAGGATCTTAGCATCTATGTTCATCAGGGATATTGGCCTGTAATTTTCTTTCTTTGTGGTATCTTTATCTGGTTTTGGTATTAGGGTGATGCTGGCTTCATAGAAACAACTTGGAAGTATGCCTTCGTCTTGAATTTTTTGACATAGTCTGAGAAGGATTGGCTTTAGTTCTTCTTTGAATGTTCAGTAAAACTCCCCTGTAAAGCCATCTGGTCCAGGGCTTTTGTTTGCTGGAAGCTTTTAGATGACTGTTTCAATTTCATCAGTAGTTATTGGCCTACTCAGGTTTTTTTATTCTACCTGATTGAGTTTTAGAAGCTTGTATTTTTCTAGGAATGTGTCCATTTCATTGAGGTTGTCCAGTTTGTTGGAGTAGATTTGTTCATAGTATTTTTTGACAATCCTTTGTATATCAGTAGGGTCAGTTGTTATTTCACCTCTTTCATTTCTGATTTTGTTTATTTGGGTCCTCTCTCTTCGTTTCTTGGTGAGTCTGGCTAGGAGTTCATCAATCTGGTTAATTCTTTCAAAGAACCAGCTCTTGGTTTCATTGATCCTTTGTTTTGTTTTGTTTTGTTTTGTTTTGTTTTGGTCTCTATGTCATTTATTTCTGCTCTGATTTTTATTATTTTCTTCCTTCTGGATACTGTGGGTTTTTCTTGTTGCTCTCTTTCTAACTCTTTGAGTTGTAGAGTTAGGCCATTTATTATCAGTTTCTCTTGTTTTTTGAGGTAGGCCTGTAGAGCTATGAACTTCCCTCTCACGACTGCTTTCATTGTGTTCCATAGATTTTGGATTGTTGTGTTTTCATTGTCATTTGTTTCCAGGATGCTTTTTATTTCTTCTTTGATTTCTCTGGTAACCCACTCATTGTTTAATAACATGCTATTTAGCCTCCAAGTGTTTGATTTTTTTCCAGTATTTTTATTGTAGTTGATTTCTAGTTTTATGCTATTATGATCTGAGAAGATGCTTTTTATGATTTCTATCCTCTTGAACTTGAAGAGACTTTGCCTGTGTCCTAACATATGGTCTATTTTTGAAAATGTCCCATGTGCGCTGCAAAAAATGTATATTCTGTAGCTTTGGGATGAAATATTCTGAAGATGTCAACTAAGTCCATGTGATCTAGTGAATCATTTAGGATTGCTGTTTCTTTGCTGATTTTTTTGTTTAGAGGATTTATCCAGTGGTGTCAGTGGGGTATTAAAGTCCCCTACTATGACTGTATTGCTATCAATCTCTCCCTTGATGTCTTCCAGAGGTTGCTTTATGTATTTGGGTGCTCCTGTATTGGGTGCATATATGTTTACCAGAGTTGTATCTTCTTGCTGAATTGCCCCCTTTAGTACTATGTACCAGCCTTCCTTATCTATTTTTATGGCCTTTACTTTGAGGTCTATTTTGTCAGAAATAAGTATCACAACCCTAGATTTTTTCTCATTTCCATTTGCCTGAAAAAAATTTTTCCATCCCTTCACTCAGTCTGTGTGAATCCTTTTTTGTGAGGTGGGTCTCTTGCAGACAGCAGATAAATGGGTCCTGTTTTCTTATCCATTGAGCTACCCGGTTTCTTTTAATTGGAGCATTCAATCCATTTACATTTAAAGTTATTATTGAAAAGTATTTGTTTGTGGTCATTTTTTATCCTTAATGTTTGAGCTTCTTCTTGTTTTTGTTTTTTTTTGTTTTTTTTTCTTCTTTTTACAGCAGTCCCTTTAGCATTTCTTGCATTGCTGGCTTGGTAGTAATAAACTCTCTTAGCCCTTTTTTGTCTGTGAAGCTTCTGATTCCACCTTCAATTTTGAATGATAGCCTTGCTGGGCATAGTATTCTTGGATTTATTCCCTTGCTTTGCATCACTTTGTAAATTTCATTCCATTCCCTTCTTGCCTGGTGTGTTTCTGTTGAGAAGTCAGCTGATATTGTAATAGGAGATCCCTTGTAGGTAATTTTCTGTTTCTCTCTGGCCGCCTTTAAGATTCTTACTTTGTTGTTGGTGTTTGCCAATTTAGTTATGATGTGTCTTGGTGTTGGTCTTTTAGAGTTCATCTTGTTTGACACTCTGTGTGCTTCTTGGACTTGTATAGTTTTTTCCTTGCCAACATCAGGGAAGTTTTCTGTCATTATTTCTTCAAACAGGTTTTCTGTTCCTTGATTCTCCTCCTCTCCTTCTGGTACCCCTATTAGGCGAATGTTGTTTCATTTTGTGTTGTCCCAGAGCTCCCGTAGGCTCTCCTCTTGCTTTTTAAGTTTTTTTTTTCCAGTTGCTCCTGTGTTTGTGTGTTTTTTCCTACCTTGTCTTATAATTCACTGATGCAGTCTTCAGCCTCTTACAGTCTACTATTTAATCCTTCCATTGTGTTCTTTATTGCAGCTATGTCGTTCTTTATTTCCTCTTGGTTCCTTTTCATATTGGTGACATTTTTGTTCAGCTCCTTGTAATTCTCATTGAGTTGTGTGTATTTGTCTTCCAGCTGTTTGAGCATCCTTATAACCATTACTCTGAATTCTTTCTCTGATAAGTTAGTAGCCTCTATTTCATTTAACTCCATTTCTGGTTATTCCTCTTTTTCTTTCCTTTGTGGATTTCCTTTTTTGTTTTCTCATGTTTTGCTGTAATGTTTTAATTGTAGCTCCAATTGTTTTGCTACCCGGTTTCTTTTGGGGAATGGTGCTACTTGTGTGACCTCTCAGGTCTTCTGAGTTTGGTAGTCTAGTGTAGCTCCCTACTTGAGCTATTTGGGTTCTTTTGATGTAAGTCTGCGAGGTGGAATGGCGCAACTGAGGTGTCTAGAAGTCAGCAGCCGTGGAAGGGTTGTCTCAATTTTTACTGTCTTGTGCCCTTGATTGAAATCATACGTGCCCATTGGGGACTCACAGTGGCACTCAGGAACCATCTGTTGGGGTGTTGAGGCTCAGGAGGCCTGTATTCTGGAAAGGCGTGACTATGGTGTCCAGAGTTCTGTAGTTGTGAGGTTGACAGAAAATCATATCCAGCTGGGGCTCTCAGTGTCTCCCAAGAAAAGTCTGTGGAGCCGCACAACTGGGCAACCTGAGCACAGATACTCATGAATGCGCTGTGCTGGGGCCCACAGTGTCTCTCCAGATAAGTCCATGGAGCTGCACACCTGTGTGACCTGTGTGCATATACGTGTGACTGCGCTGAGCTAGGGCTCACAGTTGCTTCCCAGAGAAGTCTGTTGGGCCACGCATGCCTGGGCCACTTGGGCGCGGCTATGCACTAGTGAGGTGGTGAGCTGGGTCCCCCAGAGGCTGCCTGGAAAAGTATGTTGAGCAGCGCACACCTGGGCATGCTCTGTGTGCTGCTATGCACCAATGAGGGGGGCTGGGAGTTGAAGACACGCGAATGTGAGGTCGGAGGCTTGGCACTGGGGAGAAGGAGACTGCACTTACTGCTGCAGGCACCATGCTTCATTGGCAGTTGAGATCCCGGGGTTTTCTGCTGGAGCGGCTGCCAGGTCATGCAGGCAGTGTCCCAGGCCTGTCTGGGTGGTGGTGCTGATGAGTTATTAGAAGAGGCCGACCTCCCCTTCAAGATGGTGTGGGTTTCCTGCCCAAGTCCTGCAGTCCACAGTCTGGGGAGTGTTCACAGTGGTGGCAGTCTCTCCCTGTCTCAGAGCAGCTCCTGCTGCTCCTGCCGGATTTAACTGTCCCTCAATTGCTCACACACACACCATACACCTCCACACACTCTCTTTTCATCCACTCACTCACTCCCTATCCCTCACCTCCTTCCTGCAAGCCGCCATTGTTTTTCTCTGCTTTTTATTTCTTCTTTGATCTCTTGGGTAACCCAATCATTGTTTAATAGCATGATATTTAGCTTCCAAGTGTTTGATTTTTTTCATTGTTTTTATTGCAGTTGATTTTTAGTTTTATGCCATTGTGATCTGAGAAGATGCTTGTTATGATTTCTATTCTCTTGAATTTGAAGAGACTTTGCCTGTGTCCTAATATGTGGCCTGTCTTTGAAAATGTCCCATGTGCACTGGATAACAATGTGTATTCTGTAGCTTTGGGGTGAAATGTTCTGAAGATGTCAATTAAGTCCATCTGATCTAGTGAGTCATTTAAGACTGCTGTTTCTTTGCTAATTTTTGTTTAGAGGATTTATCTAGTGGTGTCACAGTGGGGTATTAAAGTCTCCTTCTATGATTGTATTGTTTTCAATCTCTCCCTTGATATCTTTCAGAAGTTGTTTTATGCATTTAGGTTCTCCTGTATTGGATACCTATATGTCTACCAGAAGTCATATATTCTCATTGAATTGCTCCCTTTAGTATTATGTAGTGGACTTCCTTGTCTCTTGTTATGGCCTTTACTTTGAGGTCTATTTTGCCAGATATAAGTATTACAAGCCCAGCTTTTTTCTCATTTCCATTAGCCTGAACTTTTTTTTCCTATCTTTTCACTCCCAGTCTGTGTGAATCCTTTGTTCTGAAGTGGGTCTCTTGCAAACAGCAAATATATGGGTTTCATGTTCTTATCCATTCATCTACCCTATGTTTTTTGATAAGAGCATTTAATGCATTTACATTTAATATTATTATTGATAAGTACTTGTTTGTTGTCATTTTTATACTTAATATTTGTGTTTCTTCTTGCCTTTCTGTTTCTTCTTTTTATAGCAGTCCCTTTAGCATTTCTTGTATTGCTGGCTTGGTGGTAATAAACTCTCTTAGGCCTTTTTAGTCTGTGAAGCTCCTGACTCTGCTTTTAATTTTGAATGATAGCCTTGCTGGGTATAGTATTCTTGGATTCAGTGTCTTGCTTTGCATCACTTTGTATATTTCATTCCATTCCCTTCTTGCCTGGTGTGTTTCTGTTGAGAAGTCAGTTGATATTCTAATAGGAGATCCCTTGTAGGTAACTTTCTGTCTCTCTCTGGCAGCCTTTAAGATTCTTACTTTGTCATTGATGTTTGCCAATTTAATTATGGTGTGCCATGGTTTTGGTCTTTTTGGGTTCATCTTTTTTGGGACTCTACGTGCTTCTTGGTCTTGCATAGTTTTTTTCTTGCCAATTTCAGGGAAGTTTTCTGTCATTATTCCTTCAAACAGGTTTTCTATTCCTTGCTTCTCTTCCTTTCCTTCTGTTACCCCTATTATATGGATGTTCTTTCATTTTGTGTTGTCCCAATGCTCCCTTAGGCTCCCTTCTTGCTTTTTAAATTTTCTTTCCAGTTGCTTCTGTGTTTGTGTGTTTTTTCCTATCTTGTCTTCTAATTCACTGATATGGTCCCCAGCCTCTTCTAGTCTACTGTTTAAGCCTTCCATTGTGTTCTTTATTGCAGCTATCTCATTCTTCATTTCCTCTTGGTTCCTTATCATATTGGTGACATTCTCATTAAGCTCCTTATACTTTTCATTGACTTGTTTGTATTTGTCATTGAGTTGTGTGTATTTGTCATCCAGCTGTTTGAGCATCCTTATAACCATTATTCTGAATTATTTTTCCAAAATGTCACTTGCCTCCATTTCATTTAACTCCCTTTCTGATGATTTCTCTCTTTTTTTTCCTTTGGAGATTTTTTTTTTCTTCCCATGTTTTGCTGTAACATTTTAATTGTTTCTCTGTACTAGATCCAACCGCTTTGCTACCCAAGTTCTTTTGGGGATGGTGCTACTGGTGTGATCTCTCAGGTCTCCTGTGCTTGGTAATCTAGCATAGTTCCTTACTTGAGCTATTTGGGTTTTCTTGATGTAGGCCTGTGAGTTGGAAATGTACAATTGTGGTATCCAGAAGTCAGCAGCCGTGGAGGGGGATGTCCAAATTTTTGCTGCCTTGTGCCCTTGGTTGAAATTGCACATGCCCAGTGGGGGCTCACAGAGGCACCTAAGAGCTTCTGCTAAGGTGGTGGGGCTCAGGAGGCTTGCACTCTGGAAAGGCGTGACTGTGGTGTCGCAAGTTCTGTAGCTGTGGGGTGGGAAGACTCAATTTTTGCTGCTGCCACCATGATTGGATACACGAGCACCCAGTGGCTGCTCACAGGGCCACCCGTGGTGTGTTTGCCAGTGTAGCACACTGAAGCACTCTGAGGAGCTTTGGCGCTGAATTTGTATGACTGAGGTGTCTGTGGGCAGGTACCCAAGAAAAGAGAGTTCAGAATTTCTACTGTGGGGCAGTGCATCCTTGTTTATATGAGATCACACCCATCGGGGGCTCACAGCAGCATCCAAGAGCTGCCTGTGGAGTGGTGGGCTCAGGAGGCTTGCCAACTGGAAACTTGCGACTGTGGTGTCCAGAGGTCTGCTTCTGGGGAGTGGGGAAATTGCACTTACTGGTGCACATTTGGAGGTGGAGGTCCTAGGGTCTGCAGGTCTATAGGTGGGCAGCAGGAATTTGGCTGCAGTGGCTACCAGGTCACCGGCAGTGTCCAAGGGCTATCTGGGTGGTGGTGTTGATGAGTTTCTAGAAGAGCCCACTCTCTCCTTCAAGATGGCGTGGTCTCCATGCCTGAGTCCTGCAGCCTAGGGAGTGTCCGCAGTGGTGGTAGGTTCTCCCTGTCCAACAGCCCCTGCTGCTCCTGCCAGATTTAATTGTCCCTCATTCACACACACACACACACACACACACACACACACACACACACACATCCACACACTCTCCCTTCACCCTCTCACTCAATCACATCCTCTCCCTCACCTCCGTCCTGCCAGCTGCCCTCTTCTGATCTCCATGTTCTTTATATCAGGAGTTCCTTGGCCCAGGGAATCATCCTTTTCCCCAATCCACAATTTTCGTAAAAAACTGAGTTAAATTGGACTAAAGCTTCAACATGGATCATATCTTCCTTGCTATTTATCTGGTGTCAGTCTTGGGCAAGCGTTTTATTAGCTGGACTCCTGCCTGGATATTTTTCTTCATATCCTATGTGTGATCCCTTTTTTTGTGTCTCTGTCCTTTTAGAATTGGGAAAAAATCACTTCTCTGAAAGTCTAGAGTTCTTTTCTATGAATTCCAGATTAATAGTTGGGATGTTACTAGCTACTGACAGAATTCCTGTGAGCTAATTATATGGAATTCAGACTTTCACAGCAAATTAGATTCTTTTTTCTGCTCCACTAGCCTTATTAGATGGGTTTAAATTATACTAATGAATAATAATTAATAACATTAATTTAATGCTAACTATGTACTAAGATCTAATCTATGCACTTTCAAAGTATTTAAATCACACATGCCTCACAGCAAGCCTGAAATAAGTAAAGCTATTTTGCCTGAACTACCTGCTCTCTATGACCATATCCTATGGATATACATTTTGTTTCTAGACTAGATTTTCTTAACATTTGTAACTGTCTGTCTCCTTTATCCCAATCCTTAAACTACCATGTGTCCCATTAGTGAATGATCTACTTTCATGCTTTTGTTTTCTCATTCTATAAAAAAACTATTCATTCAATCAGGCATAGAGAGTCATGTTGTAACATATGAACATGATAAATTTGTGGAGTTTTTACGATGAAAATGTAGCTAAGGCTTTGAGATCCCTGGTTAGAGAGACTGGGTTTCAAGTGTTAATTCTTAATTTTTAATTGTATAATCTTGGGACCAGTTTTTTAATCTATAAAATTGAATTAGTAGCAGTAATTATCTCCATAGGAATATTATAAAATGAAAATGATTTTATGTGTAAAGTAGCATGGAAGATAGTGGCACACAATGAGCATTCTAAAATGATAGCTAATGTAAATATTCATTGTTACATGTTTTTATTAAACATAGAATAACATTGGATTGTGTTCTGTCTTTAATATCTTTAGTCAAACAAGTGAAGCTGTATGAAAACTGAAAACATTATTTATTTAAAAACTGAAAACATTTAAAAACTGAAAACATTATTTTTTATCTTCAGTATTTTCTCTATCTAAATATTAAGAATTCCCCGGATAATAACCCAGTTTCACTCATCAGTAATAATGCATTTAGAAAAAAGGTTCATTTATGTTTGAAAGAGTAAATATTTAAAATATTGATATGATTTGTGGAAAAGAAAAGGATCAAATGATTAAAATAAAGTAATAGAATGTTAAGCTTGCCTCTGGGACATTGTCAATGGAAACTTACTTTTAAATTAAAATTAGTTTGGTATTAATTAACACTAGAAGTTAGAAATAAGGATACATTTAAGGAAGAAATTGATTAGAGACCTAAAATACTATATCTTTATGTCATGTGCTTTTATTTTTATTTATTTTGTATTTTTTTATTTCAGATAAAGTTATTAAGCTTTTTAGAGCATAGCTTGCCCTATCTATAAAATGGAAATAAAACCTTATCAACTCTATCTCATAGATTAAGAATGTCAAAAGCCAAATGAAAAGTTGCATTGAAGAGCTTGTTAACATTAAGAGTCCCTTTCCACAAAAAAGTATTATCTTCTAATCCTGATAACTTACTATTTCATGATCTCTGGCTCTTAGAATCATGACAACACTCAGGTGTGGCTGGTACCAGTGTTACAGCAACTCTAGTTTACAAAGAAGGAACAGAACTTATCAGAGATTACATAGATGTGTCTGAGTCACCAAGCTATCATGAGGTAAAGTGGAGAAAGAATTCAGTGCTATCTGACCCTGGGCCTGTGATCCTATTCATCCCTCTATCTTGCTCCTCTCAGAGTTGGGTTTTTTGTTTTCTTTTGTTTTGTTTTTATTTAGAAGCAAAATATTCCAGTTGGATATATAATATATACATACAGAGAATCATATTGCATATATATGTCTATATTATCTAATACAATAAAAGAGAAACATGCAAATTGACTGTTACCACCAGCCACTCAGATTGGCTGTATGCAAATTAACCCAGCCAAGATGGAGGCCAACAGCCATGGAGCTAGAGCAAACCAAAGGCTTCTGTTGCAACTGCCTGCCTAGGCTGGCTGAACCTCTGCTCACGGCCACGCCCACCAGCCAATCAGAGCGGCTGTATGCAAATTAACCCAGCCAAGATGGAGGTGTATCAGCTGTGCTAGGTATATCAGCTCAGTGGGAAGGGGAGTCTGGCCTGGGGCCTCCTCGGGGCATCCAGGACCAGCTGTCCTGGGTCTGCTGCCTAGCTCTGCCCCTGGGAGCCTCCGAGGAGTATCCAGGAGCGCCTGTCCTGGGTCCACTGACTGGCTCCACCCCCTGGGGGCCTCCCTGGGGCATGCAGGAGCACAGGGCCTCTGCAGGGTGTGCAAGAGCAGCCGTCTTGGGTCTGCTGCCTGGCTTTGCCCCCCCGGGGCCTCTGCGGGACATCCAGGAATGCCTGTCCTGGGTCCACTGCCTGGCTCTGCCCTGGGGGCCTCCGCAGGGTGTCCAGGAACACCCATCCAGGGTCCGCTACCTTAATCCACCCCCCAGGGGCCTCCACAGGGCGTGCAGGAGCGTCTGCTGCACAGTGCAGAAGCGTCTGCTGCACAGTGCAGATAATCCGAAGCCAGTTCACTGCCCAGCTCCACCCCGGGTGTGTTTGCTCAGCAGCAGGGCCCCACAGAGGGATTCTGCACCAGTGTCCGTCCCTGGCTTGCCACCCAACTCTGCACCAGGTGTGTCCCCTCAGCGGTGTGGGCCCACCAGGCATATGCAATCGTGGGCCCTCCAGTGGGAAACATCCAGGCCTGCACTCACCAGCCCTCCCACCCCCCAGTGCACAAACCCTGAAGGGGCTGTGGGCAGCCTGAAAATGGCTCTCAGCCCCTCACCCAGGCTGGCCAGGCATGCCAGCAGGTGGACATCCCCCCCGAGGTGTCCCAGACTGCAAGAGGGCACAGGCCAGGCTGAGGGATCCCCACCCACCGAGTGCACAAATTTTTGTGCACTGGGTTCCTAGTATATATATAATGCATATGAGAAAGCATATGTTGGGCCCCTAGTATATATATAATGCATATGAGAAAGCATATGTTAAACCCATTGAAGTTTTGGATCAATGTAGTTGTAAAAAAGATAGAGGGTAGCATGAATGAAATAAGCATTTGTATAACTTCCATTATATAAATTTTAACCAAGACAAATAGGTATTTGCTTTTTACTTAATAATGCCCATCCAATTTTTACTATGGTAGAACATGCCCAATAACTTTTTATATAAAGAAAGAGGAGATCTTACTTCAGTACCCAACATTCTTCAAGTGACTTAATGCATTTTCTTAAAGTACATACTTATTCATTTTAATACTTTATAAAAGCAATATGAAATTATATCTAAGACACCACAATTATACTGATATGCAGTACTTTTATAGTTGTTTAGGTCTAAATGTTTTGCAATTTCCATTGTCAATTCCTCTTCAATTCATGAATTGTTTGGCAATATGCTTAATCAAAATGTGATTTTTAAGAAAAATTATTTTGTAATATATTTTATTGATTTTTTACAGAGAGGAAGGGAGAGGGATAGAGAGTGAGTAACATCGATGAGAGAGAAACATCAATGAGAGAGAAACATCGATCAGCTACCTCCTGCACACCCCCTAATGAGGATGTGCCCACAACCAAGGTATATTCCCTTGACCGAAATCAAATCTGGGACCTTTCAGTCGGCAGGCCGATGCTCTACCACTGAGCCAAACCGGTCAGGGCAAGAAAAATGATTTTAAATACAATAATGTTACATGCAATAAACATTAATATTTCAAAAAAACTATTTTTAGTATAATAATGTTACCAAAACTGTACTAACATAGTACAATATCACAAAAATAGTAGTAAATATTCAAAATGTGCAAATAACAGGACTAGTTCTATTACATTCTAAAATATTTTTTAATCTGGCTCTATTTTGGTTAATCGGTCTATGTTGTTCATTATATTCCACAAATGAGTGAGATCATATGATATTTATCTTTCTCTGACTGACTTATTTAACTCAGCATAATGCTCTCCAATTTTATCCATGCCATTGCAAAATGAAATAGCCCTTATTTTTTACAGCAGCTTAGTATTCCATTGCGTAGATGTACCACCATTTTTTGATCCACTCATCTGCTGATAGGCACTTAGGCTGTCTCCAAATATTAGCTTTTGTAAATTGTGCTGCTATGGACATAGGGGTGCATATATCCTTTCTGATTGGTATTTCTGTTTTCTTGGGATATATTTCTAGAAGTGGGACTACTGGGTCAAATAGGAGCTCCATTTTCAATTTTTTGAGGAAACTCCATACTTTTTGCCACAGTGGTTGCACCAGTCTACAATAGAGGGTTCCTTTTTCTCTACATCCTTGACAGCACTCGGCCTTTGTTGATTTGTTGATGACAGCTATTTTGACAGGTATGAGATGGTACTTCATTGCTGTTTTGACTTTCATCTCTCATATCATTGTGACTTTGAATAAGTTTTCATATGCCTTCTGAGGGCCTCTTTCAAAAAGTGTCTATTTAGGTCCTTTGCCCATTTTTTTTTGTTTTTTTTTAATCTTTATTGTTCAGATTATTACAGTTGTTCCTCTTTTTCCCCCATAGCTCCCCTCCTCCCATTTCCCACCCCAACCTCTGTCCTTGCCCCCCCCACTGTCCTCATCCATAGGTGTGCAATTATTGTCCAGTCTCTTCACGCATCCCCAACACCCTTAACCCCCGAAAATTGTCAGTCCACTCCCTTTCTATGCCTCTGATTCTGTTCTATTCACCAGTTTATTCTGTTCATCAGATTTTTTATTCACTTGATTCTTAGATTCACTCGTTGATATATATTTGTTGTTCATAATTTTTACTTTCCTTTTTCTTCTTC
>PVJC01039213.1:0-16305 GCA_004026665.1 Murina feae | reverse complement strand
GTAGACTATTTCACAATAATAATTTCCTGTATTTCATTCATTCAGACTCAGTGAATTTCACATCTTTACCCTTTGCTTATTATCCTCCTAATAAAAGAATCAGTAAAGTTTTGAGCTCCCAGTCTAGAAAGGAAATGAAAGGGGTAGAATAGAAACACAATTCACAGTAATACTCTGCATATTTTCCCACTTTTCTATAAGCAGGTGTTCTGCTAGCTGGCTAGACCATAAGTGACTGTCATGTGAGGCACATTATTACTGGAAGCCTTTATGATAAATACAATCCAGCTCTTGTCTTGTGAAGAATCTCCAGAAGCCTCATACATGCATAGTCTTCACCCCTTTTTTCCTTCTTTTTTTCTTCTTCTTCTTCTTCTTCCTCTAACTCTTGGTTCCACAGCTCTGCAATATTGCCTCTTTTTTGTCCTTCTCTCATGGGATTCAGTGAAGGGAGAAGAATGATAGAGGGAAATGAGTTAGGAAATTGTGTCAATAGATTGTTTATCATGAAGACTCCTCCAAGTTCCATCTATAAAATTCAAGCCTTAACATGCTGGAGATAGCTGTACTTTTGAAAACTATTTCCTGCTTAAGACTTAGTACACAAGACAACAGTAATTTACACACAGTTTTCACTGGCAGATTCAACTTCACATGTGACTAGTTTGACCACTCATTTTGGACAGAAAGCCAAGAAAGGAGAGGTCCTTTTGCTTTTCCTTATTTTTATGCTCAAAGAAATGCATCAGGATCATGGTGGTGGGAGACGTGTCAATAGGTGAGATGTCAAAGAAAGAGAAGAGATTAAAAGGAAGCAAAGTTAATCCTTGCTCAGGGCAATTAGCATAACTTCTCAAATATCTGTCTTTCTGTTAGCCATAGATGGAGAGATATAAATAAAGTCACACCTTTCCTAGCCAACAAGCTAAGGCATCAGAAACTTCTCCCTAAAAAAGGAACCTCACCCGACTTGTTTTAAAACCCTTTCTGTTATTGCAGGGGTTGATCCAAAAGTTCTATGGACTCATTCAAAAGTTAAACCCTAACTTTTCACTTTATATCATGGCTTTTAGGGAGACTTTCCTAAGAACAGCCTTACACATTTAATTATTTTACCCCTCATAAAATTCTCCAAATTTTTGTTCAGTATTTTTCCAAGTTGGTGCCATTAAATGTCTCTGCATACTGATGTCTTAACCACCTGCCAGGAGATTGTATCCAGCACTACCACCTCTTCTCAAGTGTCAGTATCAGAATTCCCCAATCCTCACTACAGACTGCTCAAATCATGTGATTAATTACAAGCTTCCAGGCTGGCTTTCTTTACTGGAATTGAGAATTGCCTGCAGGGTTCAAGCTGTTCATAAGCCATTACCAAGGGATGATGGTACCATCAAGCATGACTGCAGTACAGAAGCTTTTTAGTTTGATGTAGTCTCATTTGTTTGTTTTAGCTTTTCTTTTCTTTGCTCTTGGAAGCTGGATCCATAGAAACATCACTAACACTGATGCCAGGGAGCTTTCTGCCTAACTTTTCTTATAAGGATTTTATGGTTTCATGTATGAAATTCAAACCTTTAATCCATTTTGAGTTCATTTTTTGTCTGTGTGTATGGATCATAGAATAGTTTTATCCTTAATTTCTTGAGGAATCTCTATACTGTTTTCCATTTTGGGTGCACCAACTTTCATTTCCACTGATTATATATATATCACTTTAACAAGTGTGATATCTCATTGTATCTCATTATGGTTTTTATTTATATTTCCATAATAATTTGTGATGTGGAATAGCTTTGCACGTGCCTTCTTTGGAAAAATGTCTATCCGTATTTGGGCCCTTTTATTAAATCAGGATATTTGCTTGTATTGTTGAGTGTATAAGTTATTTATATATTTTGGATATTATCCTCATATCAGATATATGATTTGAAAATATCTTCTATTCAGTAGATTGCCTTTTCATTTTGATAATGTTTTCCTTTGTCATACACAAAAGCAAATACTGTATGATTTAACTGTGGAATATAAAAACATAAACAAAATAAGAGAAACAGAGAGCAGATTGATAGTTACCAGAGGGGAACAGGATGGGGATGTATGTGGTGAAAGGACTCAATTGCATGGTGATGGATAGTAACTAGACTTTTGGGGGTGATCACTTTGTAGTGTACACCAATATTTAATTATAAGGTACACTTGAAAAATTATATACTAGTATATTGCCTTAGGGCTGATTCCAGGAACTATTTGTTTTTTATAAATAAAAGGTAATTGGAACACATTCACACGCATTTGTTTATATGTGGCCTATGGCTACTTTTTGTGCTATTATAGACAAATTGAATATTTGTTATAGAAATTTCACGGCCTATAAAAATTAATATATTTACTTTATGGTACTTTACAGGGGAAATAAAGCACCTCCTGATATATACAGAACCTAAAAATACCCACTTTAATTCTTCCTACTCCACAGGTCTGGTTGTCAGGCCACTTACCCACCTCCTGCTGGCTTGGCCTCACTTGGTCTTTAAGCAAAAGAATTGCATTCAAAAGCTTAGGTGGTTCAGTATCAAGTTAATTCATGACCTCAAATAGGTCCTCAAACATGACCTCAGCTATGATCTTATTGGTAAACCTTATTCCCTCAACTTTAATTATTGACATTTGTCCATTATCTGTAACCATGTTGCCATTTTGTATTCCAATTCATACAAGTCTGGAATATTAACATCTTCTTCTCCCACTGCTCCTCTGTCCAACTCTTCCAGATACCAGCCACCTATCTGAGACCCAATAGGTCATCCATCATAATTCTAGTGGTTACCAAGTTCTGCTGTACCTCAAAAGCCACTGCTTCAAACAACAATCATTATTAGAAAGTATGAGTCCCTGAGTCAGCTGCTCTGGACTGGACTTCCTCATGGGTCTACAGGTCAGCCAGGGACTCTGCTTCAGGATGACATTGACTAGAGAGCAAGCTCAACCACACAAGTACTCTTCAAGCCTCTCCTTATGTCTGTTATCAATGTATTGGACAAAGCAAGCTCGCAATGGAAGGTCTACAAAGTTATTTGGCAAAAGGCATAAATAAAGACCATTATTGCAATTTACCGCTTCTGCTCTGAGAAGAAGTCATATGACCAATCTGCCCAATATGTTTATCAACTCAACCCATAGATGAACAAAAACACAAGCCTATTATACCATATTGCTTTCCAAGAAAGTAATTGTGGGGTTCCATTCCAACTCCTTTGATTCCTAATTCCAACCCATGCGTGTATGAAAGGTTGAAAGAAAGAGAATTACATCTTAACCCAAATTCCTTTTTAAATAAATCTTTATTGTAGAAAGTATTAGATATGCTCCCCTTTTCCCCTCATTGACCTCTGCTAGGCTATCCCTGCACCTCCCCAAGCCTTTACCACACTATTGTCTGTATCCATGGATTACACATCGCATATATGCATATAAATTCTTTAATTAACCTCTTCCCACCCACCCCTGACTTCCCTCTGAGATTCATCAGACAGTAACATTTTTGTAATTCACAAGATTTTTGGAAGATGTTCTTCTATATGAAGCCCACACACCCATCAGAGCCACATACTTCTCTTGCAATACATATAATTGGAATGATGACAGTAAGCTGTGTTGGCAGTATAGACAAACTATGCAGTTAGAACCCACTTTAATATTTAACTTTTTATTTTGAAATTCACATGAAGTTGCAAGAAGTTTTTCTAGACATAATGTATACCACTTCACCTAGTTTTCTCCACTGGTAACATCTTTAAAATCAATAGTATAGCATCACAAAGATATTGATGTTGATGCAATCCATCCACTTGATATTCATATCTCAATAGTTTTACATACACGGGTGTATGTGTTGTGTTTAGTTTTGTGCACTTTTACCACATGTGTAGATTTGTGTCACCATCACCAGAGTCAAGATGTCAAGATACAGAGCAGTTATTTTTAACTGCTAGTCTAAGATCAGTGAATTCTCTAAAGGAATTCAGAGTCAACATCAGTGTAGAATTTTTTTTAACAGTCTCAAACATTTGGTTCATGTCATATAGACATTGCCTCGGTCACACACAGGATATTTGTCTCTTTTTTAAACAGGTAATTGCCTGTTAAATGAGTCACATAACTACCCTCCTCTCAAGTGACCATAGAGTGCTTATACAATGTGTATCTCCTTACAAATCTAATAAGAGCTGTGTAAAATGAATTAAAAAGTGTTTCACTAAAATGCTATCTCAAGGAAAAACTCTGTTCTGCCCATTAGATTTGAAGCTGTGAAGGCATCTGAAACACATTGACGAGTGAGCCCCTTTTAGATATTTCCTGAAATTAGATTGCTTCGGTTTTGCCACTGCTGATCTCATCAGAGATGATTCTTATGCTGTACTTGTTGTCTTGGCTCTGAAATGCCCATTAATGAATTACTATAACAAATAACTTAGGTTTCTGATAGTTATAGGCATTTTATAAATGGAAGATTGACAATGGGCTTGATGAGCATGGAATTTCATGGAACTCATCATCAGAGAGAGCTCTCTATTTCTTCCTTCAGACTCCATTTCTGACTTTGGTGAGTAAAGATACCAGAAAAATGTGGTCTTGACAGGAAGCCATTATAAATTTGCTGCTGTGTGCCCATCTAGCATGCTATATTATGGCTTTGGGAAATGTACAATACCCATAACTCCACATAATACAGCCTACAGTCCAGAGAATAAACATAGAACAGTAATATCAGGTAGGCTTTCATGTAGTCAAGGTTTTTTGTTTGTTTGTTTTTAACATTAGGACTTTTTGTTCGAATGAAACTTTTTAAAATATATTTTATTGATTTTTCACAGAGAGGAAGAGAAAGGGATAGTTAGAAACATCGATGAGAGAGAAACATTGATTAGCTGCCTCCTGCACACTCCCCACTGGGGATGTGCCCGCAACTAAGGTACATGCTTTTGACCAGAATCGAACCTGGGACCTCCGAGTCCTTAAGCCAACGCTCTATGCACTGAGTCAAACAGGTTAGGGCCAAATGAAACATTTTAAAATGCATTTTAAAGGACGTAGTCTAAAGAGTCAAATAGTCCTACAATGCTTAGTATAAAATTAGCAAGCTGATTTAGAAGCATTCTTGAATCTGCTAAATCCTGTATCTAATTTCTTTTTACTCTTGTATTGTTCTTCAGCTCTTGGTCTGCATGTTTTTAATTCTTTTAAAAACAATCTCTTTCTTATCATATTGGAGTTCTGGGAAGAAGCAAACAAATAATTATGTTTATTCCACCATGATGTATGGAAAAGGCAATGTAATCTATTCTGAATCCCTAAATTCTGAAAACTTCCTCTATATTAGATACCCATCTCATCCCTTCAGACTCTAAGCCACTCCCCCCCCCCAAAAAAAAATCATAAAGGCTCCTTAAAACATCATTTGAAAAACTACATAATCCAATACTATAGTCAATTTCAGCATTTTATAGATAAAAAAATAAGGCTCAAATAAGTAAAGTGAATTTCCTACTATATTGCTTTTATTTAATTTAGGAAACAATTAATTGATTGGAGACCTTATGATAGTGCTCTATTTAAACTATTGATTCATCATTTATTTTTTCTTTCAACAAAGTTGGACAGCTGTTCTGTGCTTGATACTGAAGATAAAATAATGCAATCATGACCTTTTTCCTTTTGGGCTCCACATTTGAGGGTGCAGAGTTCACTATCTAGCAGTTTTCACTCCAGATTTAGTAAGCAAATATGCTTTATTTGGCCTCTTCATTCTTTTATAAAAATATTAGAGGCCGAGTGCATGGATTCATGCTCATTGAAAGGAAATCAATTAGAAGATGGCTGGCAGGGCGGGACTTGGGCAAGACAGGCCATACACACCCTGGAGCCAATTTCCAACATTCCCTCCCTGGTCAGCCACACCTGGGGCAGTGACGGAGCTTGAAGGGCTTCTGCAGAGTATGCAGGGTCCCTCCAGCAGGTGAGGTCCCTCAGCCTGGCCTATAGGGATCTGGCCAAAACTGACAGTCTGACATCCTCCAAGGGGTTCCAGGGTACAAGACAGCAGTATGCAAAGTTGCTATTGCTTGGCAGCTCCTGTGTTGAGCATCTGCCCCCTGGTGGTCAGTGAGTTGGCTGGTCACTTAGCCTTTTATATATAGATTAAAGTATTTCTAATATTCAAAAGTCGAGAAAATTATATTAAAGGCAACCTGGCAGTCTGCCTTCTCTTGAAGGACTATGGGTCTGGAAAAGCTGAGCCTTTAGTACCATCCAGTATTAGTAATATAGAGTGAATTGTAGCCATTTCTATAGCCTGAGCACGTCCTCTGTGTAGTCCAGCTCCCACAGGTCTGTCTCACTCTTTGATATCACCTTCCCTAACTCTGTGGAAACTGGGGTTTGCTACTTCTTTCCTAGTGGTTTTAAATTATGTGGAATCTCAGGAGTCTTGATGAGGGTCCTGGTAGGTCAGGTCAAAGGAATCAAGTCAGGCCTGATGGGTTCTAGCAAGAAGGCTAAACTCATCTCAGTTTGACCTATTAGCATCCATTGTAAGGTTTCACTTTCAATAAGTGCTAAAGGATAGTGTTTTAGTAATAGTTTAGGCAGTAACTAATATAAAAATGGGAAAATAATCACACTCCAGTGTTTTATATAGGCTTCATGTATTCCAACCAATTCAATAGGACTTGAACTAACCAATGGATAGGTTTGAAAGAAGATAAAAATTTAGGATGGAGAGAAATAACAAAAATAAAAGCACAGGAAAAAGGGAGAAATAGCTTATCTCAAATGATAGTGTTTAATAAATACATCATGCTACTTTAAGTATCCTAAAACATGTTAATAATATGTAAAGTTTCAAAACAAAAGAATATTGAGAGAAACCTACTAATTTTGTTTACATTGTCAGCTATATATGTGGGTTCTCAAACACTTCTTTAAATAACTGCTCTGTTTTACATATGAATACAATAAAAGAGGAGGCTGTGTGTATCTGGAAAAGGACGTATGACTTTATTTATTGAAACACACAAGGTCAATAAAGAACTAGTGAATAGTTGGTTGATTTTAATTAAGATGATTTGTGAGTTAACGCTAGTATATAACCACTCTTGGTTTATCAGATATCTTGAAGATAAAGGAGCATTTGGTTGACTATTGCTTTAAAATACAAATATTATTTTCTGCTTTTATAGTTTTAGCATTTAAATTGCAAGGTCTCACAGAGACAATTGCTCATCTCATTATAGGTTTGATTTTTAAAAGCTTAAATCTGTCTGAATAACAGTGTGTCCTTTTAATCGATCTTTTCACTATTTTTAGGGCATAACATAGAAATATAAAATATTTTAAAACACTCTCACCTCAAAGAGTCCATAATCACAAGATGCCTCTTTCTATCTATCTACCCAAGTTACCATAGAGAAATACATTGAGGGTCTATTTCATGGATTTACATATGTTTTTACACTGATATCTACATTTAATAATTTACCAAGAAGTTCACATGGAGATGCTCATTTGATGATACGCCTCACACCAAACTTCCAAGCTGCAAGTAGTAACTTTATTTTGAAAATACAAAATTGATTTTCAGAAGGAATAAATAACTCTACCAAATTTCATTTGCTGGCTGTGGTTTGGGGCCTTAGCTTTCCTCAAGTGGTAAGTAGGTGTTTCAAGTGTACAACCCCATGGGATTGTTAAAAGGACAAAATTAAATAATATGAAGATAGGTTTAGAACCTATCAGAAATGAATATCTGATAGGGACTTAATAAATGCTCATATTAGAAATAGTAAAAGGTAGCAATTTACAACCTTTTTAATCTCATGGTACACATAAACTATTTTTTTAAATATATATGTATATTTGATTTTTTTTACAGAGAGGAAAGGAAAGGGATAGGGAGTAACAAACATTGATGAGAGAGAAACATCAGCTGCCTCCTGCACACTCCCTACTGGGGATGTACCTGCAACCAAGGTACATACCCTTGACTGGAATTGAACCTGGGACCCTTCAGTCCGCAGGCCGATGCTCTATCCACTGAGCAAAACCAGTTAAGGCACATAAACTAATTATTAAAATTTTGCAGCACACAAAAATATATTGCATTTTTTGCCAATCTAACAAAAATAGTTATAATTTTGATTTGTTCATACAAAACATCTATTGTTGTGTTGGCTATTGTCATTTTTTTTTTATTTGACCTCTAAGGAAAAAGAAGTCAGTGTCCCTGACTAAATAGTCAGGTATTGCATATGGTTTTTAAAATATATATTTTTTATTGATTTCAGAGAGGAAAAGAGAAAGAAGGAGGAAGGGAAGGAGGGAAGGAGGGAGGGAGGGAGGAAGAGAGAGAGAGAGAGAGAGAGAGATCAATGATGAGAATTACTGATTGGCTGCTTCCTGCATGGCCCCTACTAATGATCAAGCCTGCAACCTGGGGAATGTGCCGTCACCGGGAATGGAACTATAACCTCCTGTTTTATAGATCAATACTCAACCACTGAGCCACACAGGCTGGGCAGATATTGCATGTCTTAAAAATTGTTGCAGCATATCAATGTGCCACAGCATACCAATAGAAAATCAATGGCTAAAGGAATTAAACTTATTTATTCAAATGTTACATCTGATTATCTCTCCTGTTTTTTTTATCCTTGATGCTGCAGTATGTTATAGAATCTGGAAGTGTGTTCAGGTTGCACATGACTCAAAATTACAGTCACTTATACTGATGGTTTCCTGAGTTTTACAGTGAAGTGATGGCTACAAATCAGATCCACGGGACCCTTGATGCATGTAATTTATTTTACTTTACAAAAGTTCTCCAAATGCTTCTTTATTTGCAAGAAGACATAAAATAATAAAAACATAGACTTCCAAGGCACAAATAGCAACTTTATCAAAAATCCTTTGCATATTTAAATCGCTTTAGTGCATTTCTACCCAATGATCATAAATTTGTGTGTGCTCACCTCTGAGAATGGTATGTTCTCTACTACCTGGGACAGTCCTCTCCATCTTAGATAGTTCTGACTATGGAAAAGTGCTTACTTAATTGGGGAAAAATTCTATCACAAAATTTCTGCCCACTTGTGTCAGTTGGAATAGAGAATATTTATCTTCTTAATGACATTCTTCAAAATTTGAAGACACTTACACTGACTGAGTAATCTGTCACTCCCTTGATTGAATTATTCTAAGTCATTCACTCATTCATCTGTAGATGGGAAAAGGAAGAACCTCACCTTCATGGTCACTTTTTCTCTAAATGCCTGCTGGTGTATTCTTATCAGTTTTGATATTAAATGTTCCAAACTGAGTGTATCCCCATAAGTGTTATATGAACTATTACCTTCCTCATATTCTCTAATTCAGCCTGGGAGTGGCTACTATTCATTCCCATTATGGTTACACAAGTCAACTCACATGTAAATTCTCACATTCCTTCTCTATTCACTTTTAGCACTGACACTTATGGGTGGCGTATCTCTATTCTTTGACTAACATGATGAAGCGTTAGAGACACAAGGCATCAGAGACACTTTAGAGGTTACCAAGTAGCCCGCAAACACAATAAGATTCAGCGTGCACATATTTGACTTGTAGGATGCTTAAAAATGGAAGCCCATTTCCAGGGGCTACATACCTCAGCACTAAAGCAGAGCAGAAAGATGAGCAGTAATTCTGAATGGCTGCAATCACCTGGACTCAAGTCTCTCCTATTTAGACAAATCATGTTTGTTTCAGATTCTCACAACTAACTCTCTCACTGATAGTCATTACCTACCTGCTCCCTGAATGTGTAAGCAGATCTGAGGTCGTTTCAAGGACTTTCATCTGATTTCCCTCTACTTCTTCAACTTTTCTGTTATTATTCTCAACTCAAGTCTGTTTCTAGCTTTACTGCTATACTTAAAATTTCCCCTCCAAGTCTCATCTAGCACCATGGTTGAAACATGGTCTATGCACCAATGATCTACCCCCTGGCCACTCCTTCAAACTCCAGAATAATGCCCCCTGGTGGCTCTTCTTTCCTTGGCCGATTTTTTTTCTGTCCATCTTCTCATATGTCTGTCTCCCATCACCCATGTTTTAACCTGCTCACACCGAACAATCTTCCAGATCTCCATCTGCTTGTCTCTGCTCGACCAGCTTTCTCATCTGCCTGCCATCTGTGCATGGACTTCTTCTCTGTATCTCTTCTTGGTCACCTAGAACCAACCTCATGGTTTCACATCTGTCATCATCATTTCTGTATGTCTGTGGTTCTGCTCTGCATTTCTTCCTTTCCAGAATGGAAGTTGCAACTTCCTTCTTCTATCTCCCTTCACATCACTCTCCCCCTCATTCAACACCAGCTTATGTATATTTTTCTCAAAACCAAACCTATTAAATAAAGTTCTATGAAGGTGAGACCCAATTATAGATATTTTTAATAGCTCTCCAGGTAATTCTAATGTGCAATTAGGGTTGACTTTCATCTTCCCACACGTTTCTTGTTCCTAGACATTGCATTCAGTTGCCCCCTCTATCTGGGAAGCTTTTCTCTGTGGTTCTTTTTCATCCTTCAGGTAACAGTGAAATTGCCACCTTCTCATAGAGACCTTTTCTGGACATCCTTACTCCAAAATATTTCTTAATCCTAATAACTTTTAATTAAGTCTGTTTTTTTAAAATCATTCATTTGGTTATTGGCTCTACTAGAATATCAGTTCCTAGGAAAACAAAAACTTCTTTTCAAGGATGAATCCCCAGCTCCCTGGAACCACGCAGGGCTCATGTTAGAGACTCAGTTAATATTTGATGTGTGAAAGAACAAACACAACATGCTGTTTATCCCAAAGTCTATGCCTTTGAATATCTATTTTCCTCTGCTTACTGGTAGAATTTTGTTCTTCAACTTTGATTACCTTTTATTTTATGACTAGAGACCCAGTACACAAAATTTGTATGTGGGGGGAGGGGGAAGGTTTGTCCCTCAGGCAAGTCTGCACTCTCTCCAATATGGAATCCCTCTCCCAATCCAGGACTGCTGGCTCCCAACCACTCATCTGCCTATCAGACTGATCACCCCCTAATCATTCCCCTGCCAGCCTGATTGATGCCTAACTGCTTCCCTACCAGTCCTATTGCCCTTAACTGCCCTCCCCTGCCAGCTTGATCACCCCCAACTGCTCTCCCCTGCTGGTCGAGTCACCCCTAACTGCCCCCCTTCCCAGCCTGGTTGCCCCCAACTGCCCTCCCCTGCAGGCCTGGTCTCCTCCAACTGTCCTCCCCTGCTGGCCTAGTCACCCCCAACTGCCTTCCCCTGCCGGCCATCTTGTGGTGGCCATCTTGTGTGTTGGAGTAATGGTCAATTTGCATATCACTTCTTTATTATATAGGATTAGTACTATTTCCACAAAGGGGCAGATAAACACCTCAATTTTTCACCCACAATGAGCTCTTTCTTTCCTCAAATCACATATGGCATTGTAATATTATTTAACTATTCACTTTTTAAAAAATAGGAATACTTTTTAAAAAATAGGAACCCTGGGTATTTGTCTCTAACTTAAGTTAGAGTAAACAGAGTGAGCACACAGAGGTCTCTTTCTATTTTCTCCCTGGTGTGGATTGGAGCATGATGCCGGGTACACAAGAGTGGATATTTTCTAAAGTGAATTGATTTGAGGAAGGAAAAAGCTTTCAGTCAATAGTTTTAAAAGCTAAGGAACCACTGAAGAGAAAGAAAGAGAAAGAGATGAAGCAAATACATGAAAGGACAACTGGTTCAATGCAGAGATTGAATTAAAAAAACACACACACAAACAAACAAACAAAAAAAAACGGGGGCTAGGGTGTTTAATGTAAATCTATGGACTGGAAATGCTGCTCCCAGATGCTTCTGCTTCCTACTCCAGCACTTTTGAAGACCCAGGTCTGTACAGAAATCCCGCTGTACCCATCAGTCACTCCTCCTCTTTATCTCTGTACAGAACATTGAACCTGGCATTCAAGGTAGCCACAGGCAGCCTTTCAGTACAAGTAAACTGCTATAGAAACACCCCTTTATGATGTTGCATTATCTATATGAGAGCAATCAGAGAGATCAGCTGGAAATCGCCCAATGCTGAGAGGGAACTGAGGGGCTCACACACTGCTCCTTAAATGTCCTGCTGGGAGGCCAGCAGAGCTCTTCAGCATGAATTAGCATCCCCATCCTGAGATTGATCTGTTCCTCCTGAGGAGGGAATGCCTGCTGGCTTCTGCTGAATGAGCCAGAGAGAGGGCAAGCCGCTCATTTGGATTAGGATGCTTTCATCTTGCCTTGGTCCAGGCAGAGTGTCCTCATGTTTTTGGTACTTTAGATTTCCGAATGAACCAGAGATAGCATTACTTAGACATATTTATTCTCAGGCATGCGCTTTTATGCTCAAAGATCTAGACTGGCCCCAGGCCAACTGTTAGGGGTTTAATATCATTTTACCTCTTATTGACTCCAACTTCCTCCTAAAATCTAAACTTTAAGAGAATTGTAAGGTAATCCCTCTTAGTTCTAACAAATTAAGAATCAAATATCTATACTTGACTTTCCTTCATCTCATACTAGCTCTCTTCCTCCTTTAATGTTCATTCACTCTTTCGTCCATGGAACCACCACTCCCCAGTGCTGCCTACTGTATGCCCTTTTCCCTCCCCCACCCACATCTATCCTCTCACAAACTTTAGACCTTTCCTCTCACAACCTTCCTGAATCAATTTTCCTAAAGCAAGGATTCTTCTTAGAGCTAACTTGATAAACCAATTAGCACTCTGTTGAGAACCCAATGTGTTACCTTTGCCAAGTAACGGATTTGAATTTAAAGAAGTGTCTAAAACTCTGTACCTCCAAGACAAATAGGAAATTCTACCAATATTGAAGTTCAGAGAAACATGGGAAAGATTTGGGCAGTGGGCGAGGGCAAGCCATGTGGTGGTGGTCTCAGTCACAACACAGAGACCCATCTTCTCCAAATAGTCCTAATTAGCATAATCCAATTTACCACACATCATGCACAGCACCAATGCGTACAAGTACATGTGCTCCTGGAGTTAGAGTCACTACTCCAGACAGGTAATCAGTGTCTGAGGACTGGCCATAAGAGAGCCAGGTAGAGGATAGATCTCTGAGGTTCCCAGAAAGGTAATTTATAAAAAGGAGAAAAGGAGAAAACCACCAGTCTGGCAATTTATAGACCTAGAAGATGTATTTATTCTACCTTCTGAATACATGTTTTTAAATCCACTGAAATAATTAATAAGAAGTGACTTGTGGCAAAGTTCAGTTAAGTTTAACATATATTTATTGACAGTTGTTGCAAAATTAATAATGATGAAAATAAATGACTAATCAGTAACACTGAATTAGAACTTACTTTGTATCATGTACTCTACTAAGCATTTTACATGTGTTATTTCAATTAGTAATTGCATTAACACTGTTATTTGGTAGGCAGTGGTATTCCAGTTAACTGTCTCTCTGGGGGGTGGGAAGCCCTGATTTGTAACATTTGCTAATCCCCATGATATAACATCCCAAACAAGGATGATTTCAAGCTGCCAACAGCTTAGAAGATTTGTGAATATACCATGATTGGCCCACAAAATTCCTGACTGTAATAGTTGCTTCTCTTGCTAGTAAAAAGTGGTTCCAGCACATCACTGGTAGTAGGTCCTTTAATTTACCCCTGGTCAGAGTGACTAATCCATTCCAGTTTTCCTGGGAATTTCATGGTCTTGGCATTGGAAGATCTGCATCTAGGGAACCCCTCAGTCCCAGGAAAACTGGGATTGTTGATCACCCTACCCTCTCTAAAGCTCTGTACAGATGAAGTAACTGAGACTTAGGGCATTTGGGAATGATATCCAAGATCACAGAGGTAGCAAGCAGCAAAACTGCTTTCAGGACCCAAGAATTCAGTTACACCGAGCCTATGAGCCTCAGTGAGGCAGGGGTCAGCTCTTACATTCTTCATCAGAAAACAATAGCCCTGAGCACAAAAATGATTATAAAAGATAGGACTCTACCCCCCCCCTCTCTCTCTCTCTCTCTTTCTCTCTCACCCTCTCTCTCTCTCTCTCTTTAGAAAATATAAAAATAAAGTGACTGTGGCGAATATTTTATGTACATAAAACAATGTTGCCTAATTCAAAGACTGAGCTTAATCTCAACTTACTCAAATTCACCTAAAAGAATGGACCACAATCTTCTAGAATCTGCACTAACATAATTTATATAAGTCCTCTACTTACGAAATGGCCATAGATTAAGCTAGGCTCCATTCACTTCTTAGCACACATACACAGCAGAATGATCAACACTACATCTTTTAACGACCTAGAAAATTTTATGTAAGAAAATGTGCCTTTTTTTTAATGATGCACTGTTGAATGCAAGCTTCATTAACTATAACACAATCCTTCAATTTAGAAAATCATTTCAATGATTATTCCTAATGAGTATGAAGATATTTATATGAAAAGCAGAGCTTTGTCCCTGCTAAATTGAAACTCATGAAGTCTAGTATATCTTTTAATGAGAATATCCTTCAAGAATAAAAGTCTCATGAATAATAATTTTAACGTTCTGTTACTTGTTACACAAAATAAAGTTTGTTTGAAAGCTTCAAAATTTTTCTTCCATTTCTGATATAGGTTTTAATAAATGTCTCCCATAAAAAGCCCAGTTATTTGTTTAGGTTATAGGGAACATCACTTTTAATCTAATAGACACCTTTTAATGGATACTATAAATTACACAGTACATAGAGGTAAGTTACTTGGATTTTGTAAAATGCCATACTTTTGAAAGCATTAGAAAAGTGCAAAATGGCATTAACTCATAACAAGCAATGTTCCAGAGGAGTTGGTTCAATACATACAAAAAACAATAATTCTCAACACCCATGGGCTATCTTAATTATGTTCAAAGCTTTCAGGAGCTCTTCCCAAATACATTTTCTTTTTTAAAAAATAATCTAATCTATTGCATGCCATAATCCATTAACTTTGAAAGATAAGGAAATGCCACATAGGGCTTTTGTATGTGTGCAAGGGACAGGAAGTGAAGGAAAGGGATGCATTTAAGTTAGCAGTCACAAAATAGTAACAAAAAATACATTTACATTTTATTTCATAAAAGACTTTATGTCCCCGAGGTCTATTGTATTCTAAAATTGCATGTATCTAATAGTTCAAAAGGGATTTAAAAATAAATCTTCTAAGAATGTTGGAGGTAACCCTTGGGGGGGGAGGGAAATGTCATATGTCTTAAGTGGGTAACAAAAGAATGTATGTGAGGGTCACTTGGGTGAGAAAACCTGGGAATAAAAGTGTCTCTCCAATATGAATCAGCGATTTTGTGTTTGTATAAAGAGGCATCTACTATTTTTATTTGTTTGTCTTGCTTAGGGACCCAGATTTTAAATTAGTGTCACTGACCAAACACATCTGATTTCAGAAAATATGGAAACATTGGAAAGAACAAGACACCATCACCTGAAAATGAACGTAACAGTCCTATTTCTGGGATGATTCAGGGTCAGTTTTACCTGTATGCTATAAACAAGTGGAGGTCCCAGAATTAGAGATTTTGACTTGAGCTCTGACTTGGGATTCAGGGTCATTGTACCTTCAATTTTTATGTACAATTTTTCTGGGAAAATTAAAATCTCATTGATTTGCCAAAGCACTAAACAATTCAACCAAATGTAAGAATCTCTGGTATATGATTGCATCGTATAATTCAGTATTCATGTATCTTCATTACCTAATTGATTACTTAGATAATATACAATGAAGTTTTAATAAACTTTAGTCACATTTTAAGGATATTTTAAGGTTGTGATAAAAAGCTCACAAATTAAAGCAAATTTTAAAGTGATTAATTATCTAAATATACTTATTATACATTTCAATGATATTCTCAAACTTCACCAGGAGGATGATCTCAGAAACACATGTACTAAGTTTGATTTTTATTAGTGATAGACCTGGGCTTTGCTCAGAGTCAATCATCTATATAATATGATTTTAGAGGAGTTATTAAGATTAGCCTAATACCACATTGCCCAATCATTTTGCTGGTATGTAACTTCTACCACTCCAGACCCATTCTTTTATTTCATATTTCTTTGTTTCAGCTGAACTGTAAATATCCCTAGAAAAAAGTCATTGCTTTAACCCCCATCAGTCATTTATCAAAACCATGAATGAGAACAAGAAAAC
>PVJC01039212.1:0-16384 GCA_004026665.1 Murina feae | reverse complement strand
AATACACACAAAGCAGTTAATGAGATGCTTGAATCACACAGGGTTTATTTACCTAAGTCCTAGCGGCTTCTAGGGCACAGGCAGGCCACCCTGCGATCCTCACGACAAGACACACAGCAGCACAGCAGGCTGGTCCACGAGATGAGTTGAGGTGCACCACGGTCTGGAGGTTCAGTCTCAGCACTCCCGGCCACCGGCTTGGCTCGGGCTTCACTCGGACAGAGTCTCGGTCTCTGGCATCTCAGGAAGGGAGATGAGAGAGTCCACCGTGGAGGAGTGGTTGACTGCTCTGAGGCACCTGCTCAAAGGCTCTTCTTTTAAGCACAATTCAGAAGGTTTCTTCAGTGTCTTATCGCGGATGCTTGATGTGGCTTCTGTCCTATCTCACACATTTGGGGCGTATCGGGGCACAGCAGGGTGTAACAGGGTGTAACCCTTTTTAACTTTAACATTTCTAGTTTTTAGTAAAGTAGTTCACACATCCTAAAACTCAAAAAGTCTTCATTGCAAACCAAACTTTATCTAATACATTTCATATACCTAACTAACACACTCTTCAATAATTACTATAACCACACTCTATCTAATACATTTCATATGCCTAACTAACACACTCTTAACCAAACTCTCTCTAATACATTTCATATGCCTACCTAACACACTCTTTAATAATTACTGTAACAATAGCAAAGACACAGGTGGAAGCAAGTAGAAGGACAAGCGTAAGTCAGAAATGTGGGTTAGGGTCAGATTGAAAATAAAGGACCTTGGATTTAGTTCTGCCGACTGTGGGGAGCTACCAAGAGTTGTTAAGCAAGGAGTTAAGAGCTGCCTGACAGTCAAAACAACCGGGCTATTTCTAAGGGGAAAAATGAACTATTATATTTAAATCACTGCCTTTGGAGGCCTCTTTGGTATACTAGCTTAGCCTTCCCCAGCTAATAAAAATACTTTCATTTTATAAACGAGGAACCTGAAGTTTAGAGAAGATGGGTACCTCAAACTTTACTGTTTACTGTTCTGTGGCAGAACCAGGACCAGACAAGAGAATTAGGCTGGGATATTCTACTCATACAAAACATGTGATGGGGATGATGGTGAAGATACTGATTGTCATGATGCCAGTGGTAATGATGATGATGGTTATGATGGTAATATGATGATAATGATGGAGATTCTTTGTTTCGGTAAACTGGCCTCTAGGGATTTAGATTTTGTGTCTCATATTCTTTACTGTATTTCAAATACTAGAAGCCCTAGGGCCAGCCAGCAATCAGGGCTGATCTGTGAGGCGACTGGCATGACAATCGGTGGGCCCCCACTGGCATCCACCTTGGTTGGCCTGGGGCCTGCGGGCTGGGGGAAGCTCCTGCATTGAGGGTCTTCCCCCTGGTGGTCAGTGTGTGTCATAGCAACCAGTCATTCCACTGATCATTCGGTTGTTTAGTCGATTTGCATATTAGGCTTTTATTATATAGGATGTTTTTATTGATTTTAGAGAGAGAGGAAGGAAGAGGGATAGAGAGATAGAAACATCAAAGAAAGAGAAACACATCAATTTGCTGCCTCCTACATGCCCCCTACTGAGGATCAAGCCTACAACCTCGCAACCCAGGCATGTGCCCTGAGCAGGAATCAACCACTGAGCCAAAATAGCTGGGCTACATTTTTATATTTTTTTAATGTAAAGACACAGAACCAATTATCCATGTAACCACTTTAGTCGATTGTCTGTGGGCAATAACTTCCCTCAAACTTAAGAGCAAAGTGTTTCCCAGACTAACAATATTTTACAGCATCATCTAAAGTCACCTCAGAAAGACAGACAGTTTATTAAAAATCACTAATGTCTGTGGGTTTAAAGATGTAAAGTGTTCATTTAGAGAATGAGAAATCAACGCACATTGGCTCCTGCTGCCTGGTTTGTCACATCTGTGTATGTGGGACGACTCATGTTGCTGAAGCCCAAGTGTAATTAACATGCTCATTCTGTGGTGGGCCTTCCATTCTAACAAATTAAATGTTTAAACAGCCAGTGCAAACATTTAGATCTGAGTCAAAATTGTTTGCACTTTGCCAGTGTAGACATTTAATTTATTATAATTCTTCTGATAATACATGCCGTGAAAGTCATTTTTGCACTGAAAAATATCATTAGCATTTCAACTGATGATATTGAATCTGATACTATCAACAGGTAATGTGAGAACAATTTTGGACAAGGATGCTAAGTGAGATAATCAATGAATCCTCACCTGTCCCAACTTCCCCAATTGACCAGGTGATAACAAAGACAGGTGCCAACTCCGGGCCAGACTTCTGCTCCATAAATCTCTGCTCATATAGAGAGATGTTACAAGAAGGTGAGACAAGGGTCTTGCAAGGCTTTGAAACATTTCATCATAGGATCCTGACCTCTTCCCCTGCAAATATTTTTTCAGAATATAGAATTTTGCTAGCTTTCAACAGCTTCCCCTTTCCTGGGCTAAAGAGAGTAATGCACCGGAATGAAAAATAGTAACAAAAGCTGCACTGAAGCGATGCTGAATGCATTGATAAAGATCTCAAGCAAATACCTACCTGAGGAAGCTGGACAGATGCCCCCAGTAATGACCCTCTGTGGCTGCAAGTGACCACAAGGTGGCAGTGAGGGTCTTCCTTACTCTGCCCATTGGCATCACCAACCCCCCAACCCCTGAGGACAGATACCCTGTCTCCTCCCCACCATCTCCCAGGGTAACAGAGAGGTTTACCCGGATCTAAGGAGCTGACACTTTTAGTAAAGACACCTTTCTGTTTTATTGTAACATGGAAACTGGAAAATGGTTGGAATTCCCCTCGATAGGTCTTGCTTGAAGAAAATGGAGCGCTGTGGGACCAATAGGCAAATATCAAAGAGAAATAGATACTGGTCATGCAAACTCACTAAATCCCAGCTTCCTCATCTGCAGGATGACAGGGCTGGCCCTCTTATCCCTGAGGTTTTTCCCGGTGGGCCTTCCAGACAGAGTAGCATGGCTCAAACTCACTGAGTAAGGGAGCGAGTGGGTGTAGGGAAGCAGCCAGTGTGTAGCTGTGTGCTTATCGAAATCACCGGAAACTGAAACCCTGGATTCATCAGCTCTCGGGCTCTCCAGGCTTCCATTTCCTGCTCAGAAGTCTTTCAAGGTCTTCCACAAAATATTCCAGATTGTTTACACCTGGATACTGAATTATCCAGAACCAAGCTCAGTTCCAATTTCATAATATGACTATATCTACTTAACAAATGACTGGCGGAAAGAGGAGGAAATGGTTGAATTTGTTATTTCAGCCAATTTGTTATTTCTAGAAGCAATCAACTCAGATCAATCCAGGCTTCTTTGTTTTTCCAAATAGTTTGGGTTGTTCAGACACATGAGCAGGTTTTCTCCTAGAGACAGCCTCAGGAACTACGTATTCAAAAGAGCTCTGTGAAATGAGAATGGATGCCTGTCCTTCATCGCATGTTTATTGTTTAAATGCGGGGGGTTAATTGAGAAATATAAGATAAAATTTTTTTCCTCATTGAACATTTATGCTGAGGCATTTTACATTTTTTTTGTCTAAGGATTGTAATTAAATGAGGCATTAGCTTTTTAAGAATTCATTACAATAATCATTAGCATTAATTACTTACTATGTGCCAGGCAGTGTGTTAAATACATTTATGTGTTGCCTCATCAATTCTCATTACAGTCCTATAAAGAAGAAAGTGACATTCCCCCCATTTTATCGAGGCAGAAACTGAAGTTTAGGGAGATGAAGTCACCTGTCCAAGGTCATGCAGCTTGGAAATGCATAGGAGTTTCAAAGCCCCAGGTTTTCAAGGCCGTTTATCCAGCTCCAACTCTGTTTTTTGTTTTCTCATAATCCTCAGGGTTAAGCTCTCTCTCTTTTTTTTTTTACTGGGTCCTGGAGAATTAAATTCATTAAATATGTATAAAGTGAGGCTAACTCATTAAACTTTGCAGTGAGGAGCCCAGACTTCTTATAGTGGAAAGAATGCCAAGGGTCACTTAAGGTAGCTCTTGGCTTCTTTGTCATTTACATGAGACAGCTGCTGGTCCCAGGCTCTGCTTCAAATATGCCACTGAACGAGAGTCCACATTCTTGGGATTAAGAAATCCACACCGTCTTAGTCCGTTCCTGCTGCTATAACAAAATACTATAGGCTGGGTGGCTTATAAATAACAGACATTTATTTCTCACAGTTCTGGACCCTGGGAAGTCCAAGATCAGGGTACCAACAAATTTGATGTCCAATGAAGGTCTTTTTCTGGATTGCCGACTCGGAATTCTCACTGTGTCCTCGCAGGGCACAGTGGGACAGAGCTCTGTGAAGTGCCTAAGGGCACAACTCCCATTCATGAGGGCTCCATCCTCATGGCTTAAGCACCTCCCTAATGGCCCACTTTCAAATCCCATCATGTCCAGGTTAAAATTTCAACATCTGGATTTGGAAAGAACACAAACATTCAAGTCATAGCTCATCCCAGTGGCCCTTGCTACCATTTCAGTGCCTTCCCTCTTAACATTCAATGGTCACTGGGCAGCCAAATACTACATTCCTTCTGATACTGAACTTGAGGACTACCAAGCAAAGATAATTCTTGAGCCGGATGTGATGTCAAGAGGTCTTCCAGTCCTGTCCTTTGCTTCTCGATATAGATGGTCTAACAGAAAACAAATGAACTTACAAATCACAATTACTAAGGATAATCACTAACTTTTCTGAACATTCACTAGATTGCACAGGTTTGTACCTATATGAACTCATTTTACAGTAGGGAAGACTGGCACATAGAGAGGTGAAGCTAGGACTGGAATCCACTGTGTTCTGAATTCAGTTTGTTAAATCCCTGCTCCCTCTCCCTGGGCTGGGCTATTGCAGGAAAAATGAGAGAAGGCACCTGCAATACTGGAACATTGGCAAAGTGTTGTAATAGGAGATTGCATAGGTACCTGAGAAAACTGGCAGTGTTTTTTCTAGGTGAGTCCCTCCCCTGGCTGGGCCTCAGTTTCTTCGTTCTTAAAATTCTCTAGGAACACCTTTTTAACTCTGAAATCCTAGGAGGATATTTGAGTTAAAAAAAAAAAAAAAAAGCAAGAATGTAGCAAGTTGGGCACAAATGGGTCAGCTGGGGGCAATGGGTTAGCTGTGCTGCTGCAGGAATTCTGCACCAGCTGGGAACTTGTCTCCCTCCTCCACATTATGCATTCAGCATTAGACCTCTGTTTTATCTTCAGCAATGTTAGTATTACCCATTTATATTTTGCCAGTTATCTCTCCTATTAACCCAGGCACTCTGCAAAATGGCTTGTCATTAATAACGTGAACTGGCTTTTTCCGTTAAGACAGAAAGGGAGATACGGAATTTTAAGAACTCTGTTATCTAATGCATTTTCAAACAAGTGTGCTTGGAGAGAGCTTATTAGAACTACCTAAGCAGAGAGCATCCAATCTTTGACAAAATATATATTAGAAATATTGCTCAGAGGACTTTTATGGATTAAAATCTACCAGAATGCATTGCTTGAAAATTTCTGACCAACTTGTAGCAGCCTCCATTTTAGAATCATAGAACCCCGTTCATAAATGCCCTTGCCCAGGTCACAGGTGCCTCTGGGTGTGGCTATTGGGATGACTTTTGTTTGGGGCGGTATTCTTGGCTTTATTGTTTGGTTTGGTTGATTACTTTTATAAAAGAAGCACAGATGTTTACAATGAAGTGGAGCCAGATAGAGCACTCCAGCCCCACACCCCTTGCTTCATGGATGAGGAAACTGGACCCCGCAGTCCCCTGGGTCACAGGGCACAACACACCACAGGTCTCAGGGCAGCTGCTTGACCCTGGGTCTCTCCCTTTCCCCATTTTGCCAGCTGTCAATAGGACAGCTCCAGAAAAAAGGGGCATCAGAGGACAGCTTCACCAGCTAAGTCACCTCTGAGCCTAGAGATGGGGGTTCCACGATGCTCATCAGCGCCCAGAAAAGGGTAAGTAGACCTGATATAGGGAATCTCTGCAGACCAGAGCTGCTACTGGGGGAGGCTGAGCTGGTAACTACACCTCAGGGGTGGAAAACAAGCCTGCTGATTCCCTTGAAGCAGAGATGTAGATGGAATACCCCTCTTACTACAAAGCTGTCAGGGCCTTGAGAGGCAATGCAGTGGGAAAGGATGGGATGTGGGGTCACGGGAACCCTGACGTGAATTCTAACTCTGCCTCTCACCCTCCCACTGCCTGAAACCTATCTCGCTTGGTTCCTCTGAGCTTCAGCACCCCCACCTGCATTTCTGGGTGCTGTACATGCCTGTGAGTGTGGAGATTTTAATATTGATTGTGGCGTACATTTGTAAACTTTTATAATGCAGTCAGCAAGAAGCCAACCAACCATGTCTTGCCTTCTTTCCAAGGACACAGCAGCAAACTCTGATTCAGGGAATCAGGACCCTGGCTTGGATGCCTGCAATGAGAGGTGGCCACAAATTATGCAGCGTTGGCCAGCACCCCCAGCCCAGCCTTCCCATCCCACCAACCAGCAGCCCTGCCTGTGCTTGTTTAAGTTAATTCAAGCACCATCCAAGCCAGGGAAATACACTGCTGCTATTGTAAGAGAGGCCCAAGGTTGGCCAGGAGAATGCAGTAAATAGTCCCAAACAGGGGCTACATTCTGTGTGGGGAGGGCGGGCCTGCTTGAAGGAGCCTGCCTCGGTGCTGGGCTTGAGGCCCCAGCAAAAGACGGCTGGCTGCCCTTCCTGAAGGCACCTAGCCCTCCAGGACCTTGCCAAAGGGTCAGCTTACCCCAGAGGAGCCCGAAGGCAGCCTTTGAGAGATACACTTGCTTTCAATGTGACTAAGTCATGTACCAGATCTGCTACCAAAATGGGAAGACCTCAATGCAGAGCCTATCTGAAGGCAAATAATGAGGAGCAAAGAAGGCCAAAGGCAACAGAAAGCCTAGATGAGAGGCTCAGAAACTTCGCAGACTAGGTAACCCCGGGTCTGTTGTGCTAAAAGATACATTGAGGCAACTGAAAAATTTTAAGAATTTATTTGAGAAAAAAATGGATTCAAGTCAGGTAGCATCCAAACTAGCATATAGAAAGGAGATCCGAGGAACTGTTACAAAATGAAAGGTTTTTAGAGGCAGAAGGGAGAGGGAATAAGGAAGTTTATACGAGGCAAAAAAGCAGGATGGTTATTGCAAAGGTCTTTCCTTAGGGGACAGCAGGGCCCAGAGGCGATGACCTCACTGGTATTGATCAGGCAATTCCTGATTGACTGGTTTAAAACTCTATTTCTGGAAGAGCTGAAACTGTAATTAAGTTGAGTCTCTATTTGGAGACATGGGGCTTATCATAAGCGACTCCATTTGGCTCGTATTGTCTTCTTAAGAGTTATCATGGAAGGATCATGTCTCTGATGGTGGAAAACCTGCAGTCCAATCACTAAACAAACTGACACATAGATTGGTTTAATGTCTGGATCTCAGATTTATCCTCCTGAGCCTCAGTTTACCTGCTCTGGCCTCAGTTTTTCTCATAAAAGGCAAGCCCGTGATTACACAATCTCTTTGTTTTCTTTCAGCCCTAACACCAGAAGTTTCCCTAATTCTAAGTAGAAAGAAACATACAAAGAGGAAGCAAACTAAGTAACAAATAATGTTGAAATAATAGTCAATCCTGCTTTTCTTATTTTTGGTGACTCTCCATCAGTCGGAGGCATTCATGTGGACTTGGGGGGAATTAGCAATGCTTCAGTGGGAATGCAAAAGAAAAGAACTATCTTCTTACTTTCAGAGTAAGCTTTTCGAGCTCAAAGTGAAGCTCTGAGGGAAGCTGGAGAGTTTGTGTCATAACAATGGCATGGAAAGAAGAAAAGAAGTGGCCACTGGTTGAGAGTTACCTGGACTGGGTTGGGACCGAGACACAGGATTGGTTGCCAGATGGAGCTGAGAGGAAGACACAGGCCTGGTGAGAAAGGAGCAGTCGCCATGAGCAGGGACCCGACCCAGACAGTCTCAGGGAAGCCAAGCCATTCTTGGTTCCTATCTTCATTCATCCCCCACATGCTCTCTATCAGGAAATCCTATTCGACCTGCAACATGTACCCAAAATCTCACCTCTTCTTCCCACCTCCACAGCTACCACCCTGTTCCCAGTCACCAACATCTCTCACTTTTCATTACAGACCTCTCTTTGGGCCCCATGTTGCTATCCTTGCTACCTTCAATCTATTTCCAACACAGCAACTGGAGCTGTATACAATGTAAGTCAGATCATGTGACTCCTCTGCTCAGATTCTCCAATGATCCCATTCCGTGCAGTATCAAAGCAACCCCCTAAGACCGCCTTTATGCCCTGCTAGGATTGGGCTCCTGTGACCTCTGCGACCTCCTGCCCTTGTTCTGTCCTGAACATGTCAGACACACTCTCACCAAGGGCCTTTGCACCAGTCCCTCCCTCTGTGAATGCTCCTCAGATATTCTTCTCTTTTTTAAATATATTTTATTTGTTTTTTACAGAGAGGAAGGAAGAGGGATAGAAAGTTAGAAACATCAGTGAGAAAGAAACATTGATCACCTGCCTCCTGCACACCCCCTACTGGGGATATGCCCAAAACCATGCCCTTGACTGGAATCGAACCTGGGACCCTTCAGTCCGCTCTGTCCACTGAGCCAAACTGGTCAGGGCACTCCTCAGATATTCTTATGGCTGGCTGCCTGTCTCATCACCTTCCACCTCTGCTCAAGCTCACCACCTCATCCTATTGCCAACTGACACCCAAACACTCCTGATTCATCTTAACCTGCTCTACTTTTCCCTCTTTATATAACCCTGATCACTTCTTAACATAGCACACAATTTAAGAATTTATGTTTATCACAATTATCCATCTGCCCCCACTTGAATATAAGCTTGATGAGGACAGGAATCTTTGTTTTATTCATGAATGTATCTCAAGTGCCTAGAAGTGCTCAGTAAATATTTGTTGAATGAATGAATGACGACCATCCCTACCACTGGAGCAGTATCAATGGCTGAACAGTCCAAAAATCACTGTTGGGTGAGAATGTTCCATGAACAGCTGCCCACAGACAGACATACAGTCAGCAGGATGAGGTCCACCAGGACTCCAGCATTTTTATTAGCCTCATCCCAACTTACCTTTATAAATACTCCCTCTTTAGTTGATCAGGAGGCTGTGGCAGTGAGGAAAGGAGGCATTGCATAGGGGTGAAGCCACTTCAATGCTTAAAGTCTGATAGTGCCCCTTTTGTCCTAGTTTACACAGCAAAGCTTTACTGAATATGGAAACCAATCCTGCTCAGAACAATTTCTCTCTCTGCAGAGAAATTTTAAAATGATTCCACATCAGAGTAAACAACACTTATAAACCAATCAGAAAAATACAGAAAACCCAATAAAAAAATTACTTCAACAACACTTCACAAATGATGATATCCTAATGGGCAATAAACGTAGTAAAGGTGTTCTTTAGTCATAAGGGAAACAAACACTAATTAAAACTACAAGGTGATGCCACTGTATACTACCCCATGACAACAATGAAAAGCAGGAACTTAGCAAGTGTTGGCGAGGAAGCAAAGCAACTGGTGGTACTCAGATGTTGCCAGTGGGCGTGTAACTGGTGCAATTACCTTGGAAACTATTTTGCCATATCCTCTAAAACTGGACACAGTCATACCCTATGAACAAGCAACGTCACTCCTATGTATATACCCATCGGAAATGCACACGTATGTTCACCCACGGGCATGAACGAGAAGGTTCCCAGTAGTACTGTTTGTAATAGCATAAAACTAGAAACTACCTAAATACCTGTCAACAGTAGAAGGAACAGATAAGTGATGGTTTATTTGCAATAGAATGCAAAGTGCAAGGTCTACAACTACACACATACATGATGACTCTCACACGGAAACAAAGACAAAGGGGCACACACTGACCGATTTTATGAATAAGTTACAAAAGCACGCGTAATTCACCTGCAGCAGTGAAAGCAGGGGAGGGGGTCGCCTTGGTGGGGGCAGTGACTCGTGGTCCTGGGAAGCTGGTTATGCTGTTTCTTGATCTGAAAGTGGGTTAAACAGGTGTATTAAGTTTGTGAAAATTTATCCAGGAAGATGCTATGACCATGTGAACTTTTTGTGTAAGTACATTATGCTTTAATAAAAAGTTTTTTAAAAATGAGTTATGTGCGGCACCTTCCTCCAAAGAACTTACTTCTAATGAGGGAGGCAGACGCATGAGCCACTCCCCGTGTTGTAAGAGCAGAGATGGAAGTGATGTGTCGGGAAGGCCAAGGAGAGACGGATTTGTTCCGATTCAGAGGACAAAGAGAAACAGTTCACCGAGAAAGCTGGGCTTTGGGGAGAGAGGAGAACAGAAGAGATGAGTGGACAACAATCCAAGCAGAGCTGTGGGGGCAAAAGCCAGAAACACAAAAGCATGACACATCTGAGAAGTGTGCGAAGACCTGAGAAGCTGGAGCATGCAGGTGGGGGCAGGGCATCAGGAAGCAGCCCACCTGGGCCCCTCCTTTGCTTACTTCATCCCCTATTCTCACACCCACCTGTATAATATGCTAGCATTTTTCTGACTTTTACAATATTCACTAACGGTTGAAAAGACATTCAGAAAACACTGTATGCTACAGCTCTCTTAGAGACTCGCAACACTCTTTAGCATATTAAAAGTCTAAACCATCCAGCAGTCAGGACACCTGTGTAGTTCAGTGTTTCCAAAGTTGAGTTGACTGAGGAATCTTTTCATTGGACACTTGAGATGCTGCCCTGTGACACCGAGTGAGTTTGTTAGGACAATGGCTTCCTCAATAAAAATTGACTCCTTACTAACCATCTAGTAGTGCAAGTCAGGTGTTCATGGGTACCCTTCCACACGGTGATTCAGGACCCAGGTTCCTGGCATTTTATGGCTTTCCTCTTGCCTAGGACTTTGAGTCTTTTGAATCCAAGTGAGCAGATGGGGACGATAGCATGAAGACGCAGGTTCACCTCTTGACCTTGCCTTAACCGTTGGTGAGGATTAGTCATGGGGTCCCATGTAGAGTCAGAGGAGCTGGTGAAATGTAGCACCTTTCCTCCCACAAATCCTCTTTCTCCAACTGGTCAGTTTCTGCCCACCTCCAAAAGGTCAGCTTGCTCCCTGAGGCCTTTTTCTGACCTTGACTCCATTTCTTCTCTCTCTGTGCCTAAAAGACTTTAGAGAATTGTCATTAAAACCTTATCTATTTCCAACCCAAAGGGGAGCCTCATATGAGCAGAATCTGTATCTCAGCCATCTTAACCTCCCCAGTGCCCAGAGCTGAGCTTGATCAATAGTAAGAGCTCAATAAATAGGAAAGAAAGGCAGGAGGGGAGGGAAAGAGAGGAGAAAAGGAGGGTGGGATGGAAGGAGAGAGGAAGGGAAGGAGGGAAGAAGGGAAGAAGGGAGGGAGGGAGGGAGGGAAGGAGGGAGGGAGGGAGGAACTGTTGCATATGAAGAAATACAGTGGGAAGAATCAATCCCCTCCAATCTGCTACTGTGTAATTAACAAGGGCAAAGGGGCTTTTTATAAGAGTTTTGATCGGCTTAAGAGTCCAGGAGTTAAACATATGCCACTGTTGGCAATTCATGTTCTCATCTTTTTCTCTGAGTGTTTTTTATAGCTGTCCTTTATCTAACAGCATGCAAATTAGAGCTCCTTCATTCTTTCAATCTCAAGATTGATGCTAATGTAAACAATAATTGAAGTTCCATATCTGGAAGATGCCTGGGTTATTGTTTTGATCTGAATATAGTTAGCCTGAATTTGATGGCATATAATTTATAAGAGCACTAGGGGCCCGGTGCACAAAAATTTGTGCACTCGGGGGGTCCCTCAGTGCGGCCTGTGCCCTCTCGCAGTCTGGGACTCCTCTGGAGATGTCCACCTGCTGGCATGCCTGGTCAGCCTGGGTGAGGAGCTGATGGTTGTTTGCAGGCTGGCCAAGCCCCCCAGTGTAAATCCTCACTCCACTGGGGTGTGGCCAGCCTGGATGCGAGCCTAAGGGCCATTTTCAGGCTTTCAGGCTGCCCACAATCCCTTCAGGTTTTGGGTCCCTACTGGGGTACCTGGCCAGCCTGTGTGAGGGGCTAATGGATTTTTGCAGGCTGGCCAAGTGCCCCAGTGGGGTCCCTCACCCCATTGGGGTGTGGCCAGCCTGGGTGTGGGCCTGAGGGTCGTTTTCAGGCTTTCAGGCTGCCCATAGTCCCTTTAGGCTTTCAGGCTGCCCACAGTACCTTCAGGTTTTGGGTTCCTGCTGGGGTACCTGGTCAGCCTGGGTGAGGGGCTGATGGCTGTTTGCAGGCTGGCCAAGCCCCAAGTAGGGTCCCTCACCCCACTGGGGTGTGGCCAGCCTAGGCGATGGACTGAGGGCTGTTTTCAGGCTTTCAGGCTGCTCACAGCTCCCATTGACCCAATGTCCCAGCAAAGCTGGCTGGAAGCAGATTTCTGGTGTTTATTTATCTTCTATAATTGATACTGTTCCTTTAAGCCGAGGCCTAGGCAGGTAACAAAGCCCCCTGTCTGCTTCAGCTCTGTGGCTTCTATAATTGAAAGAATGTTGCCTTAGTAGTCGTGCCCAGGCCTGCTGTTTGCTTCAGCTCCGAGGCTTCTATAATTGCAACAATGTTGCAAGTATGTTGCCTGGAGCACAGATAGGCCCAGCGGCTGGCAGACAGCTTACTCCCACTGCAACAGAAGCTGCCTGTTTAATCTAGCTCCATGACTGCCAGCCTCCATCTTGGCTGGGTTAATTTGCATACAGCCGCTCTGATTGGTTGGTGGGCATGGTTTAGGTGTCCCATAGAAATGATCAATTTCAATATTACTCTTTTATTAGATTAGATAATTAAAATCCGTTTTTAAAAATCTGGACAAGATTTACTGTTATATATAAAAAAAAACAACTTTCAAAACACAACCTCCAAATTTCTCTATTGATATTCTTGGAATAAAATGTTATGCCCAGATGGATATGTCAATCTTGTTTCCTCACAAACCAGAGGCACCTAACTCAGATGTGGGCACTGAAGAAGCCTCCCTGCCTCAGTCCTCACCACACCCCATCCCCCGGGAGCCGTGTTCCTGATTCAGAGTTCAGTGTGCACAGCTCAGGCAGCATTCGAACCCAGGGCCAGAGTGTAAGCCCCTTGTCAGGACTTATGCTAAGTCAAAAATGAACAAATGTGCAAGTCCTGAGGAATTCCATTCTATCTGGCTGAGAGAACAAATCCAGTCCTGGTCCCGGTCCAGGCCTGTCTCTAAGATACAACATAAACAGGTTATTTAACTTTCCTCACCTTCTTGTCCTCATTTTTAAAAAGAAGTAAACTCTATCAGCACTTCCAAATCATACAGTGTGTTTACATGAGCCAGGAGAGGCCAGAGGAGAGAGGAAGTGTCCAGCTGTTCCTGCCACCCTGGGAGCTCTACGCTTCCCAAGCAGGGGAGCTGGGCCACGCTCACTCACCCTGTGTTGGCCTTTCTGGCGTCTCAGTCATTGTCCAGCCACATAAAAATGACCCATTCGGAGAGCTGCCATGCATAAGAGCTGGAGCCTAAGCTGATTAATGTTCCCCTGCCATGTCCTTAATGCCCGATCCCTCATTTCACATCTTGACCCGATTTTGAACAAAACCAACCCTTAAAAGTCAGCTTGGTATGATGCTCGGCGCCTTGTTTTCAGCAGCTTCTCTTCCCAAGACATGCTGACTTCATTGATAAGTGTTGCTAGTTCTTTATCTACATCACTTTAGAGCAGGTTGCCAAGGCAACGGGATTCAGAAATGATTCTCATTACTGTACATTCCCTGACAAATGAGTGTCTGCATTTATGTGGTCTCAGCGTACTAGCTCTCCTCTCTCTGAAATAGAACGTCACATGCAATAGTTTGCAGCACACAACTCAGTGTGTAATTACATATTGTCTCCCAGTAATTATACATTGTCTTAGTGAACAATAAAGCTGTGGGTGCCCATGCCGGCCCACATTAGCACCTCCTTCACTAACAAACACCTCCTCACACAGGGGCCAATAACACACACAGAGGGGCCAATAACACACAAAGAAAAAAGAGATATTTATATGAGTATATTTACACTCCGATTCCTGACACTACCTCAGTTTCCATTATGTGAAGTCCCATGGCTCCCAGTCCTGGAACAGGCTACACTGCTATTGTTTTGTTTTACCCATTGTCTTCCCTAGAAGAAAATTGGATTATTCTCAGCGTAGCCAGCGTTTGACAAAGACCTAGTGCGCTGATTCAAACTGGGAGACATATTCCTACATGTTTCCTAAAACTATGGACAGGAGTGAAGCCACAATGTCAAAACAGTCCCCAACTCCAATGTGGATGCTTCATTTGGGCGTGTGCCTGCTCTGTACTCAGGACTATGACATCCACACTATCCCCTTAGAAATGTCACACTGCTTTTCCTCTCCTCTGGGCTATGGAGGAAATCCCTGGTGACAGTAGGGCTGAAGAGGAAAAATAAAAATTAATTTTAAATCTCTATGTGGATTATTACACATAGCTCTTCTCCCTCTTCCCTCCACACCTCCCTTCCTCCTGCAGAAAAACAAGCTGTGAAGGAGATAACTGGACGACAGAAGGTCTGGGGCTGTGAGCATCGAGTTGCATTTGTTAAAGAATTTGTGCTCCAGGTCATTTTAATCAAGTTACATGTCAGCTTGCAAATTTTCCAAATTAGCCGTTGCTGGAGGAAAGCAAGATGTTGTTCTTCTTTCCTGAAGAATGAAAACAGATTGTTGTGACATGTTCTCAGTCATAATGACAGATTGGAGCCGCTGTTTGTGATACAAGCCGGAAAACAAAGCAACTTTTTTTCCCCAAAAAATTGTAACACTTATTTGATTTATGGTGAAATTTATGAGCGATGTTGACAGAGTTCACAAAAATCTTGAAAGCCAAATGCAGACACAAAAACTGATTTAAAACAAGGTTGATTTTCACTGGGAAACAAAGCTTCTTGGTCTTGAGGACAAGTCTTGGGAATGCTCAGTTTGCATTCTGCTGGCTTGCAAAGTAAGGAGGATAGTGAAGGAGTAGCTGACACTCCCCTAGCCCAGGTGCCTTGCTGCTTCTGAAGCAGGACTAGTCCTGCCAGACAGTCGCTGTCTCAGCCATTCTCCAGAAGGCTGGCTCTGCACATCACTGCCCAGCGAGGTCTGTGCGTCCCCCACCAGTCGATCCTAAATCACATCTAGTCAGAATGGCTGTGGCACAGACCACTGTTTTTCACAAACCAGACAAGAAGGGTTTAGAACTGTCATTCCTCATTAAGTCAACCACATCAAACAAAATGGAATGTTTAATTAATATCTAAACTAATAAAAGTGAAATAGTAAAATTAACCGTTTCTCCGAGACAGGGTAAGCCACACCCACCAGCCAATCAGAGCAGCTGTATGCAAATTAGCCCATCCAACATGGAGGCCGCCACTCACGGACCTGAGTAAATGGCAGTTTCCATTGCGGCAGGAATGAAAGTGAAGCTGCGCCTGCTCCGCTTAGGCTGGCTCTAGCAAAACACAGCTTTGAAACAATGTAACAATCATAGAATCCTCGGGAGCTGAAGGAAAGAGCAGCCCGGGCCTAACCAGTAAAAGTAACAATTGTTTCATTATAGACGCTGCGAGGTGAGGCAGAGGAGGCTTCCTTAGTAGTTAGAAGGCCGCCTTAAAGGAACAGTGTATCAATTATAGAAGATAAACAAACTCCAGAACCTGTGTCCAGCCAGACTTGCTGGGACGTTGGGCAATGGGAGCTGTGGGCAGCTTTAAAGCCCCTCACCCAGGCTGGTGAGGCACGCCAGCAGGTGGGCATCCCCAGAGGGTCCCAGACTGAGAGAGGGCACAGGTCGGGCTGAGGGACCTCCTGAGTGCACAGAGCGGCTGCAGTGCAGGACAGCGCAGGACCCAGGACCTGTGAGTGGGAAACAGGCGGCAGGGTTGGAGTGCACCGGGAAGCGGGTAAGAGGCGGCAGGGGGTCGGCAGCCTGCTTGGTGGGCTTCCCAGGCCCTTTGCGGAGCATCAGGGAGCGGGTAAGAGGCGGCAGGGGGTCGGCGGCCTGCTTGGTGGGCTTCCCAGGCCCTTTGCGGGGCATCGGGGAGCAGGTAAGAGGCGGCAGGGGGTCGGCAGCCTGCTTGGTGGGCTTCCCAGGCCCTTTGCGGGGCATCGGGGAGCAGGAAAGAGGTGGCAGGGGGTCGGTGGCCTGCTTGGTGGGCTTCCCAGGCCCCTTGCAGGGCACCAGGAAGTGGGAAAGCAAGGT
>PVJC01039211.1:0-16376 GCA_004026665.1 Murina feae | reverse complement strand
TCCAACCCTGCCGCCTCTTTCCCACTCATGGGTCCTGGGTCCTGCGCTGTCCTGCCCTGCAGCCGCTCTGTGCACTCGGGAGGTCCCTCAGCCCGGCCTGTGCCCTCTCGCAGTCTGGGACCCCTCTGGGGATGTCCACCTCCTGGCATGCCTGACTAGGCTGGGTGAGGGGCTTTAAAGCTGCCCACAGCTCCCATTGCCCAACGTCCCAGCAAGGCCGGCTGGACGCAGGTTTCTGGAGTTTATCTCCTATAATTGATGCTGTTCCTTTAAGGCGAGGCCTTTTACTAAGGAAGCCTCCTCTGCCTCACCTCCTGGCTTCTATAATGAAACAATTGTTACACTTAATTGTTGCAAATGTGTGTTTTGCTTCAGGCCAAAGGCTAAGGAGCCAGCGAGCAGGTAGTTTTGCTTTCACTCCTGCTGCAACGGACGCTGCCTAAACATTTACTCAGGTCCGTGAGTGGCGGCCGCCATGTTGGCTGGGCTAATTTGCATACAGTTGCTCTGATTGGCTGTGGGTGTCCTGGAGAAACGGTTAATTTTACTATTCCACTTTTATCAGTTTAGATATATATATTTCTGTATACCTTACCATTATCTTATTTTACTGTGTATTTATACATCCATTTATTCATTTATTATATGCCTCCCCCACTAAAGTATCAACTCTATGATGACAGGAATTTGTTTTTGACTTTTCTGTGTAATGCTCTATTCCAGAACCTAGGAGACTACCTGGAATGCACTAGACAATAAATATTTGCTGAAAGAAATGAATGAATTATTTTAGCATCACTGAGAATGAATTACCAATGGTGATAATGAATTACCATTATCATGATTATGAGCACACCTTATCTTACCAACTACTTGGAGTATTGCTTCAAAAATGGAATGACTATTTTTCTTTTGAGCTTCTGGTAAGTTTAACTGTGGAGACAAGACATTCTATAAAAATCAATGATCTGGTTAAAGAAGTTAAGTAATGCAAATTATCCTTGGATAACTTTTAAATTCTAAGGCAGAAAGTAACATAATTATTTTTTAAATATATTTTATTGATTTTTTTTTTTTACAGAGAGGAAGGGAGAGGGATAGAGAGTTAGAAACATCTATGAGAGAGAAACATGGATCAGCTGCCTCCTCCACACCTCCTACTGGGGATTTGCCTGCAACCAAGGTACGTATGCCCTTGATCAGAATCAAACCTAGGACCTCTCGGCCCGCAGGCCGAAGCTCTATCCAGTGAGCCAAACTGGTTAGGGCAATATAATTCTTAATTAAATGCCTAGCTTAGGCTTATCATAGGTTATCCATAAATATTATTAAAATAAACGACCTAAGTAGAGTTATAAATTTTATATATTGAATTCACCTTTGTGTTACACTGGGACTCATTGTATAGCCAACTTTAACACCATGGTGATGGCCATTTAATAAAACTTAGGATGTGACTTTACTATTTGAAATGTTCATAAAGGCTGATAGTTGTGCTTTTACATTCTGGACACAATGATAGTCATTTCTCTGACTACTGGGTGCCAGTCTTGATCACGTAAGCAATTCTCAAGCATAACATCATTCAAAGATGAACTATGATCTTTTTCAACATATTGTTATTTATAATGGTTTTTACATAAACACAGAGGTTAAAATAACTATTTTCTTATCAAATTTATGGAAAAGAAATTTTTGTTAATTTTTAAATGGCTACATTTAAAAAACACACATATTAACTTTGCAAAAATGTTACAGGAGGAAAATATGTGAATAGATAATTAAAATTTAGTGTGTCAAAAATTATATTAAAGGTATGGAAAATATACTATAAATAGAAAGACTTAACTTTGCTTGAGCAAGTTAAGTAAAATTTTATAAAATTAGTTATATTTGAGTCAGAATGAGTCATTCTTTTCATATGACCATGTTAAGTGGGGGTAGGGAGGAGCATTTCAGGTAGACATGACATCATAGGGGTAATAGGATTATATAAGAGTTGTCTGATAATAAAAAAAATTCACTGTGGCCAACAAATATCTTATGGAGGTACAGAAAGGTTTTATTGGAAGTGAAACTAAGATACATAAAGAACCAAAGCAAGAAAGTGATGGGACTTGTGGTCCATAATAATTAATGCACTTGGATTTTTTGACAAGTATGTTTAAGGCAGCAACATGTGTTTTAGAAAGACTACTCCAAGTAATCCTTGGAGGTAAATTGGGAACAGAAGAAATTTACACAAAGCAAGGCCAATTAACAGGCTGCTACAATAGCACTGTTGAGACATGATTAGAAGTAGATATGGAGAGAAAGGATCAGATATGAAACACAGTTCTATGGTACTACCACTTTATAACTTCAGTCCAAGATAATGTTAAATTAAAAAAAATAAGTGGAATTTAAAAATTGCACATTTAACAATAAAAGTACCTGTAAATCAGAAACATTACAAACACATATAATGCTAAGGATTCATGAAATCCTGGCCCTGCTAAGCTACAGGTCCTCCTATTAAGCTGTGAGTTAAGTGACCACAGGGTAACAGGCGGTAAAACGTTGAATATGCTGCTGGAAATCTCAGTCAAGTTCACTGAATGAAATTAGGGTCCCTGGCAGACTGAGCTTCCTGTGAAATGAGCCTGAAAAAGGCTATAACCATTGGCTAAGTCTTTGATTTTATACAGTTTGTACATATGTGGTTAGAAGAATCACAGAATCATCAGAGTATAAGAAAGGGGCCAAATATCCCAATGATTTAGTGACAGTATCAGTCTATTCCCCATTATTTCTCTGAGATGGAAGAACTATGACCCCTGATTTGTCAGTGTCCAGGTGGAGGCAACCATAAAGCTACTAGGTAGTGATTGTTAAACACACAGAGAGAGAAGGTGGTGAAGGTAAAAGAAAAATGACTGGAGATGCATCTGAAAACAAAAATTTCAAAGAACATTCTAAGAAAGATTGCCAACACATTTAATAGTCAATAAATTCACTACCAATAAGGTACAAATAATAGAAGTATCTCAGAATTATCTTACGTGTATAAATGATAAATGAATACTTGGGGAGAAGCATGTTTGGGCAGATCACACAGATGTAGCATTCAGTTTGGGCATGATGAATTTGATGCTTGAGGTTCCTAAAGGAGACAGAGATTTTCAGTGTATGATTGAAAATAGAGGCAGCCAAAAAAGTCACAAAAAATACTGAGCAGAGCCAGGAAATCCAGAGGCTAAAAAGAGAAGAGGAATTAAATCTTGCAAAACTGATGTACTAACCACACAGCATATGCTGAGTGAAGATGCAAAAATCATAGCCTGACTGAAAATGGTTTGGAATTTTTATCTGTAAAGTAAAACAGTGACAGGTTTAATAGGATAAAAAAAGTAGAGATCTTTCCCAGTAAAATCCATAGAATACTCTAATATCAGCATGAGGCACATTTGAGAGCAGACCATTTTTGTAGATTAAAAAAAGGAAAGTACTATTTTATACTGGAGGCATTGGTCTTGAAGATGTTTTACAGTATAAAAATGTAAACTATTTCAACAAAGGTTTAGACCAATTCACTGGTATAAGATATACAATAGCTGAATAAGGAGACTCAAATTTGGTTCATAACCTTATGAGGGCAGCTTACACTTTCTTCATAGATCAAATCATTTTGCAGCTGTCAGAATAGTCAGATGGACAACTGAGCAGACCTAATATTGCACACATTATCCATACTTATAAAAGAGTAAAATGTAAGTTGGTGTCACTCTGCTGTGCCCACCAGCCAATCAGAGCAATATGCAAATTAACTCAACAAAGATGGTGGTTAATTTGCATACACAGGCACAGAGTGAAGACTGAAGACAGCGTAGAAGGAAGCCAAGTGCTGCAGAAGGGAGTGAAGAGGCTGAGAAGGGAACAGAGCCAAGGCAGCGGAGAAGGTGGAGAAGAGAGGGAGCATGCAGTGGATACGGGAGGGAGCCGATGCAGTGGCAGAGAAGTGAGGGAGCTGAGGTGGCAGAGAAGTGAGGGAGCGAGGCAGCTTCTCTCTGACTCAGGAAGCCCTATTATTGCAGGAATAGGCTGAGGAAGCCCTGTTCTTGCAGGAATCTTCCTGCAACAGGCCTCTAGTACTTTATAACTTTCTGAAGTTAGACATTGGCTGCAAATGCCAAATACAGATGGAATCTGGCATCCATTCTTAACTCATAAATTATTAAAATAGATATACAGAGGAAATGTCATCAGATTTTCGTGTTGTTAATTATGCTGAGTTTGTGAGTAGATTATGATATTCATTTAATGAGTATTAAATATTTTGAGTCTGAATTTTTGCATACCAAAATACACCATATTATTAAATCAAACGTCTGATTTTTAGAACAAAACTAATCAAATACAAATTGAAATACAATAGTCAGAATTGTAGAGTTGGAAGAGACCTCAGAGTTTATGTTTCAGTTCCCTACCACACCCAGGAAAGTTCCTGTCTCAGTGTCTCACATAAGCATTCAACGTAAATCCTACAGAGATAGAGAGGGAAGAAGGTCTAATCAGCTGAGCACTGTTTTAACTGCTTCGCAGACACTATTTTATATAGTTGTCAAATACAACTCTAGTCAGTCATTTTAGGTAACTTGTCAAAAGTCACAAAGTTACTTCCTGATTTAATTTGGAAAGGTTGTATCTTTCTAGGAATTTATCCATTTCTTTCAGATTGTCCAATTTATTGGTATATAGTTATCCATAATATTATTTTTACAATCCTTTGTATTTATTTGATGTCTCCTGTTACTTCTCTTTTTATTTCTGATTTTATTTACTTGGGTCCTCTCTATTTTTTTTCTATTTATTGATTAAGGTATGTGTCCTTATACCTGCATTGACCCCCATCCCCTCTCTCATGCCTTCACCCACATAGTGTCTGGGTCTATTGGTTATACTTATATGCATGCATACAAGTCCATTGATTGATCTCCCCACTTCCCCTCTACCTCCCAGCCTTTCTTCTGAGGTATGATGGTATGATTGATACTTCTCTGTCTATGAATCTGTTTCTGTTCATCAGTTTTTGTTCCTGATATTCCACAAATGAGTAAGATCGTGTAATATTTACCTTTCTCTGACTTATTTGGCTTAGCATAATGTTACAAATGATAGGAGTTCCTTCCTTTTTACAGCAGCTTAGTATTCCGTTGTATAGATGTACCATAGTTGTTTTTTTTAACCCACTCATCTGCTAATGGGCACTTGGGGTGTTTACAAATCTTGACTATTATAAATTGTGCTGTTATGAACATAAGGGTGCATATATCCTTTCTGATTGGTGTTTCTAGATTCTTGGAATATATTCTTAGAAGTGGGCTCACTGGGTCAAATGGGAGTTTCATTTTCAGTTTTTTGATAAAATTCCATACTGTTCTCCACAGTGGTTGCACCAGTCTGCATTCACACCAGCAGTGCACAAGGGTTCCTTTTTCTCCCCCTCCTCACCAGCACTTTTCATTTGCTGATTTGTTGATTGTAGCCATTTTGACATGTGCGAGATGATACCTCATTGTCTTTTTGATTTGCATATATCAGATGATTAGTGGCTTTGAGCATGTTTTCATATGTTTCTTGGCCTTCTGTATGTCCTCTTTCAAAAAGTGTCTATTTAGGTCCTTTGCCCATTTTTTTTTATTGGATTGTTTATATTCTTTATGTTAAGTTGTATGAATTCTTATGTTAAGTTGTATGTAAATTTTGGAGATTAAACCCTTATCAGAGATAACATTGGAAAATATGTTCTCCCATGAAGTGGGCTTTCTTGGTGTTTTGGTGATGGTTTCTTTTGCTGCACAAAGCTTTTTATTTTGATTTAGTCTCATTTGTTTATTTTATCTTTTGTTTCCATTGCCTTAGGAGCTGTATCTGTGAAAATACTGCTTTGCCATATGTCTGATATTTTGCTGCCTATGGATTCTTCTAAGATTTTTATGGTTTCCCATCTTATGTTTAATTCCTATATCCATTATGAGTTTATTTTTCTGTATGTTGTAAATTAGTAGTCTAGTTTCATTTTTGGCATGTTATCTGTCCAATTATCCCAACACATCTGTTGAAGAGACTGTCTTGATTCCATGGTATTGCTTCCTTTGTCAATAGTAATTGAGCATAGTGGTTTGGGACGATTTCTGGGTTCTCTATCCTGTACCATTGATCTGTATGTCTGTTCTTGTGACAGTATAGGCAGTTTTGAGAACAGTGGCTTTATAATACAGCTTGATATCTGGTATTGAAGTCCCTCCTACTTTATTCATTATTCTCAGATTGCTGTGGCTATTTGGGGTCATTTTTTTATTCCAGATGAATTTTTTGGAACGTTCCTTCTAGATCTGTGAAATATGCTCTTGGTATTTTAATGTGGAGTGCATTGAATCTATAGCTTGCTTTGAGTCATATGGACATTTTAATGACGTTGATTCTACCAATCCATGAACATGGTATGTTCTTCCATCTGTTTATGTCTTTCTCTATATCTGTATTGTGGCCTGTAGTTTTCTGAGTACCGTCCTTTTTCCTCTTTGGTCATGTTTATTTCTATGTATCTTATTATTATTTTTTTGGTGCAATGGTAAACGGGATTGTATTTTTAATCTCTCTTTTTGTAAGTTCACTATTGGTATATAAAAATGTCATAGATTTCTGGGCATTAGTTTTCTATCCTGCTATGTTGCCAAATTCATTTTTTAAGCTCAATAATTTTCTGATGGAGTCTTTAGGGTTTTCTATGTACAATATCATGTCCTCTTTGAATAATGACAGTTTTACTTTGTTCTTTTACAATTTGAATACCATTTATTTCTTCTTATTGTCTAATCACCACGGCTAGTACTTCCAGTACTATGTCGAACAGAAGTGGTGAAAGTGAGCATCCCTGTCTTGTTCTTGTTCTTAGGTGAAATGTTTTAGTTCTTGCCCAATAAGTATAAAGTTGGCTATAGGTTTCTCACATAAAGCTTTTATTAAATTGAGGTATGATCCCTCTATTCTCACTTTGCTGAGGGTTTTTCTCAAGAAAGAGAGTTGTATTTTGTCAAATGCTTTTTCTGCATCAATTTATACAACTATGTGATTTTTATCTTTCAATTTGTTTACATGATGTATCACATTTATTGATTTGCGGACATTGTACCATCCTTGCATCCCTGGGATAAATCCTACTTTTTCATGGTGTATGATCTTTCTGATGTACTACTGGATCCGATTTGCTAGAATTTTGTTGAGGATTTTGTCATCAATGTCCACGAGTGATATTGGCCTCTAATTCTCTTTATTTGTGTTGTCTTTATCTGTTTTTGGTATTAGGGTAATTCTGGCTTCATAGTAAGAGCTTGGAAGTGTTCTTTCCTCTTGAATTTTTTGCAATAGTCTGAGGAGGATAGGATATAGTTCTTTGAATGTTTGGTAAAACTCCCTTGTGAAGCCGTCTGGTCCCGGGCTTTTGTTTGCTAGAAGCTATTTGATGACTGCTTCAATTTTCTCCATAGCTATCAGTCTATTAAGATTTTTAGATTCTTCCTGATGGACTTTTGGAAGATTGCATTTTTCTAGGAATATATACATTTCCTCTAGGTTGTATAGCTTGTTGGAAATGAATTGTTCATAGTATTTTTTTTTTGTAATTCTTTGTATTTCTGTGGAGTCTGTTGATATTTCACCTCTTTCATTTCTGACTTTGTTTATTTGGTTCCTCTTTCTTTGCTTCTTGGTGAGTCTGGATAGAGGTTCATCAATCTTGTTTATCCTTTAAAAGAACCAGCTCTTGGTTTCATTGATATTTTGTATTTTTTTTGTCTCTATGTCATTTATTTCTGCTCTGATCTTTATTAACACCTGTCTTCTGCTCACTCTGGGATTTTCTTGTTGCTCTCTTTCTAATTCTTTAAGTTGAAGAGTTAGATAATTTATTAGCATTTTTTCTTGTGTTTTTTTTTTTTGAGGTAAGCCTGTAGAGCTATAAACTTCCCTCTCAGGACTGCTTTCACTGTGTCCCATAGATTTTAGATTGTTCTGTTTTCATTTTCATTCATTACCAGAATTTTCTTAATTTCTTTTTTGATCTATTTGATAACCCAATCATCATTTAATATAATGCTATTCAGTTTCAAGTTGTTTGAAATATTTTGATTGTTTTTATTGTAGTTTATTTCTAATATTATGCCATTGTTGTCTGAAAAGATGCTTGATATGATTTCAATCTTCTGGAATTTAGAGGGACTTTGCCTGCATTCCAATATGTGGTTTATCTTTAAAAATGTCCCATGTGCACTTGAGAAGAATGTATATTTTGTGGCTTTGGGGTGAAATTTTCTGAAGATATCAATTAAATCCATCTAATCATTTAGGACTGCTAATTCTTTTCTGATATTTTTGTCTAGAGGATTTATCCAGTGATATCAGTGGGGTATGATTGTATTATTGTCAATCTCTCCCTTCCTGTCTTCCAGGAGTTTTTTTTATGTATTTGAGTGCTCTTATATTGGGTGCATTCTGTTTATCAGGGTTATATCCTCTTGTTGTATTGATCCCTTTAGAATTGTGAAGTAACCTTCCTTACTTCTTGTTATGGCCTTCACTTTGAAGTCTATTTTGTCAGATATAATTGTCGCTATCCCAGCTTTTTTCTTATTTCCATTTACCTGAAAAATATTTTTCCATCCCTTCACTTTCAGTCTGTGTGAGTCCCTGTTCTGAGGTGGGTGTCTTAGAGACAGCATATATATGGGTCATGTTTTCTTATTCATTCAGCCACTTGAATTTTTTTAAATGTAACATTTAGTCTATTTATATTTAAAGTTATTATTGATAGGTACTTGTTTGTAGCCATTTTTACTTTTTGTGCATGTGTTCCTTCTTTTTTTAAAATTTTTACACCAGTCTCTTTAGCATTTCTTGCATTGCTGGCTTGGTAGTGATAAACTCCATTAGCTAAATTCTAAGAATACTAGTGATATATATATAAAGAAAATGTAACAGAATCAGAACATATGAAACAATATATTAAATTAAGATGATAAGATTTATTTTAGCTTTAATGTTCCTTCAAGAAAAATTTGTAAGTTAAGAACATTTATCACAAAGAATGAAGCACAGAAAAACTTAATTCAGTGTCACACATAGAAATACAGATTTGGCCCAAAGACATAATAATTTCATTCTCTGTCAAGTATTACTAATCTTGAATGTCCAACATTTCAGTGGATTTCTGGCCCTTTGTTAACTGGTAGAAATTCTACAGTATTAGTCTTTCAGCAATATATTTAAATGTACACTTTGAAATAATAAGTATTCACTTTTTCTCTCTTACTAACACCTTATATATAGGATGGGGCAAAATAGGTATACAGTAGCTGTTATGGAAAATAATACAATAATAAACGATGCAAGAATAAACTCTGTTTCACATACTCACAACTGTAAACTTACGTTAGCTCCACCTATATATGTATGTGTGTGTGTATGTATATATACACACAGTACACACATACAAATAAGTGCATATAAAAAACTCATGTAGGGACCTGGAAAGTATTATGCTAAGCAGAATAAGCCAGTCACATGATCTTACTTGTAGGTAGAATCTAATGAAGAAAATAAACTGACGAACAAAATAGGACCAGAGGAATAGATGCATGGAACAGACTGACAAATCTCAGAGGGAAGGGGGAAGGGTGAATGGGAAGAGGTTAACCTGCATATAACTCATGAACACAAACAATAGTGCAGTGAAGGCCTGGAGGGTGTGTGGGAATAGGGTGGAGGGAGTCAATAGTGGAAAAAAAGGTGACATCTATAATACTTTCAACAATAAAGATAAATAATAAAATGACTGGAATTTTTGTAAAGACTACACATATACTTCCCTGAGAACTAGCAATTTATCCAAGTGTCATGAAACTTACGCCCATTCAGAGCCTTGTAAATAAATGTTCATGTCAGCTTTATTCATGATAGCTAATAAATGGAAAGAACTCAAGAACCATTAACAGATTAATATAAACACTACTTGTGGTGTATGCAAACAATGTAGTAGAAAGAAACAACAGATACAACAATATAAATGAATTTCAAAAATGTTATACTAAGTGTAGAAAATCAGTTACAGAATGTGAGATAGTATAAGTCTATATGAAATTCTAAAGGACAAAATTAATTGATAGTGACAGAAAGCAGCTCAATGGTCACCTGAGGCATAGGTCAGGAAATGAAATTGATCACAAAATCTCAGGAAGGACTTTTTAGGCTGATGGAAATGTCCTTTATCTTGATCATAGTGGGGATTATGCAGGTATATTTGACAATTCTTGTCACAATGTACACTTAAAGTATGGGTACTGTATTTTATATAAATTACAACTCAAGGACATTGATAAAGAAAAACATTACTACAATACTGTCTGTTTAAATCGTAATATTTGAAAATGCTTTGTTTATAGCAAATTTAAGACAAAAATGATAGCACCTTCTATTGCCTACAATTGAGGTACTGACATGGATGAGGGGGGTTGGGCTTTGTAAATGCCATTATTAAAGTTTTTCTTATGCATTCTATTTTCAAATTTGACATTTTCACAATGTTCCTGAAATACACACACACACACACACACATGCATATATATATCTTATCTTATCTAATAAAAGCGTAATATTGAAATTGACCATTTCTTCAGGAAGTCTAAGCCATGCCCACCAGCCAATCAGAGCAGCTGCATGCAAACTAACCCAGCCAGGATGGAGGCCAGCACTCACAGAGCTGAGTAAACTGGCAGCTTCCGTAGCAGCCGGAGTAAAACTGTTTGCCAGTTGGTTTGGCCTCTCTGTGCTACAGGCAACAACATATTTGCAACATTGTCTCAATTATGGAAGCCTCGAGCTGAAGCAAACAGCAGTCCTGGCTGGGACTACTAAGGCAACATTGTCTCAATTATGGAAGCCATAAGCTGAAGCAGACAGGAAGCTTCATTACCTGCCTAGGCTTGGCTTAAAAGAACAGTATATCAATTGTAGAAGATAAATAAACCCCAGAAACCTGCTTCCAAGCCAGTCTTGCTGGGACATTGGGTCATTGGGAACTGTGGGCAACCTGAAATCCTGAAAACACCCCTCAGCCCATCACCCAGTCTAGCCACACCCCAATGGGGTGAGGGACGCCACTGGGGGGTTGGCCAGCCTGCAGACAGCCATCAGCCCCTCACCCAGGCTGGCCAGGTGCCCCAGTAGGGACCCAAAACCTGAAGGGACTGTGGGCAGCTTGAAAGTCTAAAAATGGCCTTCAGGCCCTCACCCAGGCTGGCCACACCCCAATGGGGTGGGGGATCCCACTGGGGGGCTTGGCCAGCCTGCAAACAGCCATCAGCTCCTCACCCAGGCTGGCCATGCACGCCAGTAGGTAGACATCCTCAGAGGGGTCCCAGACTGTGAGAGGGCACAGCTGGGCTGAGGGACCTCCCGAGTGCACAAACTTTTGTGCACCGAGCCCCTAGTATATATATATTCCATGCTGGTAGCAATGTTTTCAAGAAAACATAAATAAATGAATTAGTTGAAGAAATGAATACAAAGCATGAGATACACACCAATCCTAATCTGGAGGTTAGTGAGAGATGCTGTCAGCGAATAGCATTTACAAAGTAATCCTACTTCTGATTCTCTTAAAGTAGAAATTTCCCTGTTTCCAAAGGAATGAGGAATAGTACTGGCTTACTGCTCCCAATTAACATGAATCAGATATGAGCATCCAGGGATTCAAGGGAGATGTGCGAATGTAGAGTTGCCAGAAGCTTGATTAGAGTGGTTAAGCTCCCTGTTTTTTTACTTGCTTCAAAATTATGCAACAGTTTACAACTTAGAATTTCTTGAAGTCTGTCTACTCACAGATCCTCACATCAACCTTGCCTGGAATTCTAACTTTCTTACTTTATTCATAAGGAAACCAACACTCAAGAGAGGTGAAGTTGCCAAGGTCTCTTTCACACATATAAAGTGCAGGTCAAGGACTAAAGGCCAGGGCTTCCAACTTCATTCAAGAGTTTTTCTTCTATAAACCCTATCTCTTTGCTCTGGCCAAGCTTACTTAATTTTAACAGAAAGGAAACTCAATGGTAGGAATATAGTGGAATGAATATATATATATATATATATATATATATATATATATATATATATTAGGGGCCCCGATGCACAAAAATTTGTGCACTGGGGGGGGGTGGGGGTGGGGGTCCCTCAGCCCGGCCTGTGCCCTCAGTAAGGGGCTGAGAGCCATTAGTGCAGGTCTGGATGTTTCCCACCAGAGGGCCCACGATTCCACACGCCTGGTGGGCCCACACCGCTGAGGGGACACACCTGGCGCAGAGTTGGATGGCAAGCCAGGGGCGGACGCTGGTGCAGAATCCCTTGGCAGGGCCCTGCTGCTGAGCAAACACACCCGGGGTGGAGCTGGGCAGTGGACTGGCTTCGGATTCTCCACACTGTGCAGCAGACGCTCCCGCACGCCCTCTGGAGGCCCCTGGGGGGCGGATAAAGGTAACGGACCCTGGACGGGTGTTCCTGGATACCCTGCGGAGGCCCCCAGGGGTGGATCCAGGCAGTGGACCCAGGACAGGCACTCCTGGATACTCCTTGGAGGCTCCCGGGGGCGGAGCTAGGCAGCAGACCCAGGACAGCTGCTCCTGGATGCCCCAAGGAGGCCCCAGGCCAGACCCTCCCTCCTACTGAGCTGACACACCTGGCACAGCTATGCCGGCCGGCCGTGGAGGCTCCCAGTGCAGAGCCACCCTGCCAGCCTCCATCTTGGTTGGGTTAATTTGCATACAGCTGCTCTGATTGGCTGGTGGGTGTGGCTGTGAGCAGAGGCTCAGCCAGCCTAGGCAGGCAGTTGCAACAGTTTGCTCTAGTTCCATGGCTGTTGCTCTAGTTCCATGGTTGTTGGCCTCCATCTAGGCTGGGTTAATTTGCATACAGCCACTCTGATTGGCTGGTGGTAATGGTCAATTTGCATGTTTCTCTTTTATTATATTAGATATATTCATTTCTATATTATCTATATCAATCCATCAATTCCCCAAAAGAAGATTGATAGGGCCCTAACCAGTTTGGCTCAATGAATAGAGCATCAACCTGTGGACTCAAGGGTCCCAGGTTCGATTCCAGTCAAGGGCATGTACCTTGTTTGCAGGCATATACCTAGTAGGGAGTGTGCAGGAGGCAGCTGATCGATGTTTCTCTCATCGATGTGTCTAACTCTCTATCCCTCTCCCTTCCTCTCGATAAGAAATAAATAAAATATATTTTAAAAAATATTGATAGGTTAAGTACAGGAGAAAATATGTATATACAAATCTAAAGAGAGTACACACACACACACACACACACACACACTAGGGGCCTGGTGCACAAAAACTTGTGCACTCAGGGGGGTCCCTCTGCCTGGCCTGTGCCCCCTCGCAGCCTGGAATCCCTCGGGGATGTCCACCTGCTGGCGTGCCTAGCCAGCCTGGGTGAGGGGCTGATGGCTATTTGCAGGCTGGCCAAGCCCCCCAGCGGAGACCTTCACCCCATGAGGGTGTAGCCAGCCTGGGTGAGGGGCTGAGGGCCATTTTCAGGCTGGCCACACCCCTTTCAGGCCATGGACTGGGAACCCATCCAGAGGCTCCACAGGGAGCAAGACACCCGCCTCAGAGCCAGCCCGTAGTTTGGACCCAGCAGCTCTGAGAACTCCAGAGTCTTGGGGACCTTGTCCAGGTTGCACAGGTTAATGCCGCACCCTGACGGGCCACACCCGCCACAGTGCCGCTGCCCGCCCCACCCCCACTGCTGGCCGCCTTGCCCCTGCCACTGCCTCACCCCCTGCCTTATCCCTGCTGCCCGGGCCACTGCCCACCCCGCCCCTGCCACTGCCTGCGTTGCACCTGCCACTGCTTGCTCTGTGTCTGCTGGCCTCCATCTTGGCTGGGTTAATTTGTATGCAGCCACTCTGATTGGCTGATGGGCATGGCATAGTCGTCTCGGAGAGATGGTTTATTTCCATATTATTATTTTATTAGAGTATATATATATATATATATATATATATATATATATATATATATATAATATAGTTTATTAAAAGTGTAAATATCAGATACCGTGTCTGAGAAGTGTTTGGAAACAAGCCAGATAAAATCACAAGAAGGAGAGAATTGTCATTTGAATAGCATTAGGCATTAAATTTATGTTTGGGCCAAATAAGGCAGATTGCTGTGATGTAAGGGGTCCTAAGTGTTCTAGTCAACATGGAATTGCACTTATAATTGTGGCAGTATAGTGAGTATAGTGATTAAAAGTCTCTGTTTTGGAATCAGATAGACTGAGTTCAAATCAAACATATTTCACCTGTAATTCTTTTAACGACTTACCAGCTGTAAGACCCTGGATCAATTGCTAAGTTCTCTGAGTCTAATTTATATTATACAAAATGCAGTTGTACCTCATATGGTTGTTTGGAGAATTAGATTAAATAATAATATATAGTTAATTTTTTATAAATATCAACTATTATTATTAATTTTAATAAATAATCATCCTCTTGGTATTCCCATTCCCAGTATATAACAATGCCTTATATGTGTTAGGTGTTAAGTAATATTTGCTGAATTTAAAGAAATCTTTCCATTTTGTCAATATCAAAATATTATTTATCATTAGAAAAAGGACACATGTCACAAAGTGTCATTTCTTCTAAATTCTCACTATTTGGTGTTTCTGGGTAATGTCATCTACTAATGTATAAGCACATGCTAACTCACCACAGACTATTTTCCTTAGTGAAAGAAAATCCAGGTATATTTTCTGACACAGACATAGTGCATCATGCTAATCAACTTTCCTTCATTTCTATCATCTTGCCATGCCTAAAAGACCAACAACTGTGAATGCCATACTTAACCTTTTCAACATAAAGCATCCTAAATATTCTTAAAAGTGTGCAATATTCAAGACATACAAAAAATGAAGAATAAACAGCATGGGGCATGAAAAGACAAATGTCAGGAAGGAAAATCCTAGATCAAAAGAGACTGGAAATCTAGCAACTAAATATGATGTGTGAATCTTATATGGATCTTGATTTGAACAAATTAACTGAAAATAAAAGGGATTTTTTAGAAAATTAGTGGAAGTATTTTTGTAGTCTTTTGGTATACATGATTCTAAAGAATTACTATTTTGTTATTAGTAGTGATGGCATTTTAAACACTCAGGTTTTTAGATATGTATACTGCAACATGTAGAAATAATATGACGTGTTACGTGTGATCTGCTTTTAAAATACATTTTAAAAAAGAAAAGGACAAAAATTGATAAAGCAGCCCTGGCTGGAATGGCTAAATGTTTAGGGCATCCACCTGCAAACCGAAGGAACACGGGTTCAATTCCGGTCAAGGGCATGCACCTGGGTTGCAGGTTCCCCACCCTTATTGGGGCACAAGTAGGGGGCAACAAATTGATGTAGCTCTCTCATAATGATATTTCTCTCTTTCTCCCCCTCCCCCTCCATTTGACTCTCTCTAAAATCAATGGAAAAAATATCCTCCTCAGAGTATTAGCCAAAAAAAAAAAAAAAAAAAAAAGATGAAACACATATGGTGACATTTTGATAATTGTTGAATATGCAAAATGCATATATACAAGAGTTCCTTTTATTAGCACCTCTACTTCGGTGTACATTTGAAAATAACTTATTATAATGCATTTAATGATATAAAGCTATGAATACAAGAAATATTCCTGTATCCAAACTTGATTTAGGAAACCAAACCGATTCAGTTAAATTCCCTACATCAATTATCCTCCACTCCCAACAGAAATTACCAATATACTGATTTGGGTGTTTATTGTTGCCTTGTTACTCTTTATACTTTTACTACATGTTTATTTATTATTAAGCAAAATATCATATTGTTTTGTACCTTTTTAAACTTCACGCAAACAGAATCCAATTGTACATGTTTGGCAATTTGCCTGTGTGTGTGTGAATCTGATGCATGTGTGATTCATCCATATAGCTCCAAATTAGAGCCTCCAAAAATATATTCCATAAGCTTTTCCTGAGCTGACTAAAGTTTATATCAGCATTGTGTTTTTTGTGTATGTCCTACTGGAGTTCCTGCTATCTAAACTCACAAAAGCTGAAATTGACCATTTCTTCGGGACACCTAAGCCACGCCCACCAGCCAATTAGAGTGGCTGTATGCAAATTAACTCATCCAAGATGGAGGAAGGGAGCCAGTACTGTCTGGTGAGGTCAGTGGGAGTGGGATGGCGGTGGGGAGCGTGGCAGTGGCAGAAGGGGGAGCAGC